>NIPQ01013819.1:0-21542 GCA_002806875.1 Lepidotrigona ventralis hoosana
AGATCTCGGCGGGGGGGGGGCAGGAAATCCCGACATTCTTACTCCGACTGAGAGAAAGAGAGAGGGAGAGAAAAACCCAGCCTTAATAATTCCGTCGGCTGGATCCGGGAATATCAGCAACTCGAGATCTCCTCGCACGCCCTCGAGCCTCGTTTATTTTTCCTCGCCGGCCGGATCTTCCACTCGGCTGCCGAGTACGCCGGGTCTCGCGATAATATAGCCTAATTCGCCGTATCGGCGTAAAATTGTATCGCGCGCGGCGGATATAGTCGGAGTCGGCGCGTTAAAATCTCCTCCAATTAGAACGCCCTCGACGAAACTCGCTTCGCGAGTGTATGTGGGAGCCGAGAGGATGGAAACACTTTTCGTGTCGTCAACGTTGATTCGATTTCCTGCCGGTGAAGAGTTAGATGCGTCGTTTACAGCGCTGTTAGCGTCATCAGCCAGTCGTACGGAGAGACAGACAGACAGACAGATAGATAGATAGAGAGAGAAATTTAACAAACTCTTGGAGTTGCTTGATGTACCGGTGACCAACGAACGCGAAACGCTTAATTAACCCATTCATCATCGCACGCGCGGTACTAGGACGACCGCGAAATAAGCCTAACCCCTCGGCTGAGGGGCCCGAGGCTGTGAACACGCCGAACATTCACCCACGAGCTGTTAACGCTGCGACACCGTGCGTGCATGTGCGAACGGACGAACAGCCGTGGGTAAGTTCTCGCGGCTCCATGGATGTGGTATAATTACGCATGCTGGCACGCATGACGAAAGGAGACAGATTCTCTACCGAGAAAGGGGCTACAAGAGAGAGAGAGAGAGTGTGTGTGTGTGTGTGTGTATGTGTGTAGCTTGCAAATTTGGTAGCAATGCGTGCGACTCGTTGAATCCAATTCAACCGACTGAAATTGTAACGCTGGTCGATTATTGCCAGGTATACACGTGTACGTATACACGTGACTGATGCGCACGCGAGGCACGACACAGGCCGTGTATTAAAGTCGACGTGCACGCATGTGCGCGCCAGACTGGACTGATGGGGCCCTTCGCGTCGTTTCGTCCCTTCACGTCGTGTCCACGTTGGCTAAGCAATCTCTTTGCCCGCGGAGAGCGCGCCAGATAATTAGTCAGCCTGCGCTCTCTCTATCGTCGATTCAAACTACACCGGACCTTTGTATATATACATACGAAGCAGGTCATTAATTCTACTGCAGTCGAACAGTGGCTGCGATCCATTGCCGTTTCTCGCGACTCGTATACGCGTGTACCTTCAATTATCTGGCTCTCATTATCTTTATTATTTCGCTCGTCGGTTCGTTATCTTTGTCTACTTCGCGTGCGAGCGAAAGTCGCGAATTGATTGTGTCGGCCAACGCGCTGGAATATAACGGTGGGATGGGGAGGTAGGCTGGGGGGAGGGGGAGGGAAGAGGTGTTCGTTTAATCCCATTAATCCCGGCCAAGTTCTCCGGTGACCCGTCACGTTGTTATTTTTAACGCTCGTTCTTTCACTTCTAACGAATTCACAGTTTATCGAGGCGATGAACGAACGAGGAAGGGAAAGATGTGACATGGATTCGAAGACATTCCCCCGCGAACAGGACGAAAATCTGTGTCAAAAATCCGGTGTCTAGCGAGCTGGTGTTCCGAGAGAACCGGTGATAGTGAGAAAATCGGGGACGATCTGGTGAAGCGACTGGACGTTTCATTGGCCCGACAATTCGATCGGCGACAGATTGACAAAGTAGCACGTCTCTCGAACCTTCCGAGAGACGGAACACGGTGACGTCGTGCGACGATACCAACGGAAAGATAAAACGAATCTTTTCGATTCTCCACCCTTCTTCTTCATTTGGCTAGTTGGTTGGTTGGTTGGTCGGTCGGTCGGTTCTCGTTTCTCCCCCTATCGGCAACTTGCACTCGCAGTTAGGATATTTCGAATGCGAGCGGCAATGCATTTCGCGTGTACGAGGAAACGTAACCAATGGAACACGGACGTCCTATATTATTACGATCCGGCGAGTTTGCACCCTATACGGTCGCGGCAACCAATTCCAATTCCCTGCTCAGGCCAACGTGACGGCCGGCAAATAATTTACGAATAATGAGGACGCTACGTGGAACTCGTGCCAGATCTCGTGCCGTGGCTACGTGTAGGTGGACGTGCGATACGTAGTTAACCGACAGATTGTGAACGTAGCGAGGGGTAGGAAGAGGGTTAGGGGAGGCGCCCGAACGTGATCAACCATGAAATGCGCTTATAAATTATTCCGTGCCTAGCCTCCAGGTGAAATCGAACACGTCGAATGATGCGTCCGAACGGCCTCCGCGTTTTACAAATAATCCGCTATACGCCGGGCGGATTGCAGTTCCTTGCGTTCGTGGCGGCGCGATAATATCCGAACCGCGATAACGCGGCACAAGCTAGGATTCCCGTGTTCGCGTATTGGGAGGAGGGAGGGGGGGGGTTGGTTCCAAGATTATCGAAATCCGCGGATAATGGCGAACGATACATACATGTACACTGCCACTTTAAAATGTTGATACATTCTCAATTCTTTTACGTGAGTAAGAAAAAAGAGAGAGAAGATCCATACGAGAATATGAATCCATAAGAATATGAACAAATTGTCTTCAATTTTGCGATAAATCAACGAGGATGGACTAAATATATTTTTTCACACACTGAAATAATAAACGAAAGCAACAAGAACGTGTCTCACGTCGAAAAAAGGAATTCGAAACACAAAATGTATGTAATTGTATAAAATTATTCGTGTTAAAGTTTGACAATACAGGAGTTAAAAAATATAAAGCATTTTAGTCTAATGTCTCAAATATTATTTTAACATCAAAGAAGTGATTGTTTTATTATCCGAAAATTAATACTATTAATTTGGACACTGGACGTCTTTCTTCTACTCTATTTCAATTTGTATCGTATCAGAGAATATAATATTTTAATATTAATAATTCAGTCAGACAATAAAAGACAATAATTCTTCTCATTTACATAATTCAGAAGTTATAGTATGCTCCTGTTTTTTGAATATAATACATTTAAAATATTGCACGTGCAACGAAACATATAAAATATAATTTCTATATGAAATTAAACGAAAAGAAATAATACATTCTATTTATTATTTATGATTATTATTTTATTTGTACATTAAAAATTAATTCCGACCAAAACTATTAACTGCACGTAGAAAAACTATATATAACCACAAAGAGTTAATTTTCGATCATACACATGCATCATCAACATGCTACGACAGAACGGATCTCTATATTTAACAGACTGTACCACAATATTGTCATTTAATTTTTGTTGTTGTCTCTCAGCGATGTTACATGGATAACGGATAAACATCCATTTATTCAAGAAATTTGAATAAACAATTTAACACTATTATAATATTATATGTATATGAATTCGTATATAAATGAATTTGGCAGTGAGCACTGTTTAGTATACCTACATTATATAATATAGGTATAATATACCTACACTATACACGTAGCACTATTTAGCATATCTACGTTATGTAAAAATGCTAAATATCAACATACTTTTGAATGGTAATGTACCATTTCTCTTGTGACAATATTATTTTACTTTACACACGTGGATTACTTATATTTGAAATCTGTCACCGATACTTTAAATCTGTCAATCGAAAACGTTATAACAAACACTTATAATAAACGAATCACTGAGAACAAGTTTCAGAGAAACATGTGACAGGTTCTTTGTAAATCGCGGTCGATCGTGGACGGAAAGTCTCGTGTATCGAATTCGTTACAATACGAGTGCAATACATAAGCAGACGAGACCGCGACGATATGCGAGCCGGAAGAGTTGCGGAATCGTTGCGAACTGTCGAAGGGCATCGCCCTCCCCCTCCCTGCTTTTCAGAAACTCCACGCGACGTCTGTCAATTTTTCAGGCGTGTTATTTTCGCGTCCGATAAGATATCCTTTTCTTTCGCCTGCCGGAGTTTTTAAAATGTCCATCACCGTCGTTCCGACCGATTTACTTTGAAAAAGCGGAATTCCACTTGACACCAGGAGGGTGGAGGAGGGCCGCGGCGCGGTGCACGGAAAAACGCAACCGTCGGAGAGAAGAACGCTGCCGACCGTTTACATACGCGGGTTTTATAGCGTGGCGTTGCCTCCCTCTCCCACGCTGACAATAAAATCTAACGTCACGGAAGAATAAAAGCTTATTATCCAGAAAAGTCTGCTTTCTCGTTGTTTTTCACGGCGCGAGCCTAAGGGAGTGAAAGCGAGGGAACAAGTCACGTAGGGAGTGCGGAGCGTAGATAACGCCGTCGTTTGCGAAGTGACTGTCTGCCTGGATACGCGTTCGCGCGTATAACAGAGCATACACATTCGTTACTATTTCTTATTAACGCTGTACACGTTACTCACGTTGTATATTTAATCGTTTGCGCGCCTGAATCTAGCCGACAGCTCGATCCTTCTCGTTCTTGTAATTATGGCAGTTGGGCGTGATATTTTTCCACCGTTTTTAGCCTTAAAGATTGAAATTCTCTCTCTGCAACGATCCTTATTTTCTTCTTTTTTTCCTTTTATTATTTTTACTATTTTCGAATACTGATTTCTCGAATTTCTATCGTTTAACCGGCGTGTTATTCAAAGGGAGACTTTTTAAGGGGGAGACTTCGATCTTGAAAATTCTAGTAAATCCAGCCGTGAAAAATATCTCAGGTTCGCGTGAATTTTTTTACTTTCTCACCCGCTTCATGATGTGAAAACATTTCTGAATGAATCGAATTTAGAATTGAAATAGAGGCTTCGCGTTTTGAAATGATAGCAAATGGATAGTTTTACGACTGTTCTTTTCGCAAACAATAACAATCCAGAATAACACGAACAATTTTGTGAGTAACTGTATATAATGTGATATAGTAATATCTATATATTGATAAAAGTTACAATAACAACGTAAGAAGACTGAACAAAATTTCCTAAAAGCTAAACCTTTCACTGCTTTTTACGAAAGTTTATAAATAAATGAATTGCTGGTAGGTAATGCGAGAAAAGTCTCCAAGTTCAGGGATTAATTGTGATTCAGTCCAACAAATGACAACCAAATCTCGATCTCGGTACTCGCAAAGACTAATAAGCCTGATTCGTTGAGATGATAGTACGTTCTGGAGCAGATCACCGGAAGTTTTACAATTACAAAATAACGAGTTAGGATACGCGGCGATAGGACACTGCCGATATATCTTAGTTACGTACCGTGACACCATGAGCAACGATAACAAAGTACGATGACAAATGTGTACGCAGCCTAAACGTGCGTACTCGCGCGAGATAATGGCTCGTAACGCATTTCTCAGCTTCCGCCGTGCCATACCAGCCTCTCTACGAAATACCAGGGACATTCGTCAGACGAAGAAACCCGTCGTCCTTCGTCTGATCGGGCGCGAAACGACGCGGAGGAGCTGCCACGCAATACCGCGTCGAAGGAAGCGAGCGAATCTTATTAGAAACTCCTACCAGCTTAGTATCGATTCCGCATCAATTTGCATTGTTCAAGACGATCCGAGGGAAACTATTCGCCGCTTGGTCGCTGTTACCTGCTTTCTAGTGGTCTGGATAGAGAGCAAACGAGGCAAGCAGGGGCGAGACAAAAGCGAGGCGGCAAGGGGAGCGAACGCGAGAGGGAGCGCGAAGATTCCGTGAGTTAGAGCTCCTCCTTTCGAGGAGCAAGGGGTGGAGAAAGGGGCAAGCGGAGGGGTTGTCAATACCATCCATTACTGTCATGACGCCTTTATTACTATCGTCGTTCCGTTGCTTTCCATACGGTCGAAGGGTTTCCCAAGCACCGTCCCGACGCAGCTTACTCTTGGCAAGACAACCAGCGACCCCCACCCCCCTCCTCCCTCCGCCGAAGAGCGAAGGAGAAGCATAGAGAGAGAGGGAGAACCACTTTGTCTCGACAGATACGCGTACGTATAATCGGATATGAAAGATTTCGTTCGTGGCAGAAGTTCGACGTCGACAGAATTTCTGGCGGTTTCGCGATAGTGGATCGAGGGAGCCAGCAGCGAATGAGCGAAGAAGATATCGTCGGAACGTTCGCGGCAATCTCGGAAATCTGGGTCAAGTTGCGAGACGAACCGACGAAAGGTTCCCTCCATCAGCCAACGACGAAAAAGATCGAACGAATCGATCGAGAATCCGTATCGGTGATAGGGCCGTTCAGTGCCGAAGATCGTCGTGGTTCTCGCGCGACGGTCCTGGTCAAACATGGAACGAAATATAATAAAAACAAGAGAGGACTCGGGGTGTAAAAGCGTCGAGTAGCAAGTTGCGAACAAATTTTAACGGCGGATCAAACATGCCGAGTTGTCGAGTGGTGACAGAATGGTCGCGACACTTGTCGCCGGCTGGAAAATAACCATCATGCCCTGGACAAAAGTGAAAGAGAACAGCTCTTTAAATATTATGCTACCCACGTCCGTGGGAGTGTGGACATTAACGCACTGTTGAAACGCGGAAGACACATCTGGATCATTCGATTGTACGTCGGTCGTCGTGTCTGGAAAAATAGCGATATAGAGAGCAGAAAAAGAGAGAGAGAGAGAGAGAGATAGAGACAGAGTGGCACGGCACACAGTTGACGGAGAGAGTATCGTTGCATGCAGATTTCCCGGATGATCCGTAGCAGACAGGGGCCAAAGTGGCCGAGTCACTTTTGGTCGGCAGGCAATAACCAGGCGAGAGCAATATAAGAGCACACGAAGCGACTTGTACAAAGTGAAGAGCATATTTATTGCGGGTCATAGTGGGCCAGCTTGTGAACGGTGCCCTGAGAGACGACAGGTCTCTCACGAGAGGGGCATGATATATATTTTCGGCGGCGCGCACGACCACGGCCTATCTCGCGGAAATGCCATTTTCGAGACCCGACGTTCCCGGAAAGCAATAATACCGAAAGCAGTTTTAATAAAGGCTCAGCCACGATATATCGTGGCTATGCCCCACACCCCTACCTGTCCGACCCCTCTGTACATTGCCATCGCGTCCTATCCTCCATTCTTCCGCCCTCTCTCGTCCCTTTCTCGTGGCCACCCTCTTTCATGGCGAACACAGGCATACCCACCACCATCCTCATTCGTCGATGCCCGAATTTTTCTTTTTCCCGTGATTCCTCTCCGTATTACGGGATTCAGATTGCTCGACGTTGTTCCCTCTTTTTCTCTTTCTTGCATTCTCTTTCCCCCTCGCGATATTTTCATTATTTTTAACGATGCGTCTCGTTTCATTATTTTTAACGATGGTCATTTTATTACGTAATTCGTTCCAATTTATACGCAACATTTGAACATCGCCGGTAATAACGTAAAAATCATCAGAGGGACGGGGGGAGGGACATGAGCGAAGGATCAGCATTTCCGTGCTGTCAGTCTGTCGGCTCTCGTCGCCGTTGGTTCTCGTCAGGATCGTTTGCATGAAGCGGTCCGACAAAAAAAAAAAAAAAAAAAATAAAAAAAAAANGGAAAGTCAGGTCGGGAGGAAAGGATACGCAAGAAAGCCGGGAGATTAAACCGGAAGATATATTGCGTATCCCACGCCATAAACAGACTGATGAGACGTACGCGCGCGATAGGATTGGCCAGGTAAAATGCTTTCTCTCGAATTACCTCCGGCCTCTCTGACCTGCCTCGATAATAATTCTCCATGCTTTTTCTTTTTTTGTTTTTTTTTTCTTTCTTTCTTTCTTTCTTTCTTTCGCGCCGCGTGACGAGCACGCATCGCGCTGTAACGCGTTCCCTTGAAATTTTTCATCTTCCCTGATGGAATAATCTAGCGACAAACGCGCAGAGGAACGCGACGCGATCCAAAGAGATTCGACGGAAAATACAAGCACGTAGCTGTGTATAGCACATAGCTGCAGATTATGTGTGATATAATATATAACTGCAGATTAGTAGTGTAAATCATTTTTATCGTCCACATCATATATACTACAGAAATATTTTTCAGAATTGCCACAAATTTAAACAACTTTTCAAAGTAATTAACATTGATAAGTTATTGAAGCTGATTGCGAGAAGTATCATGGCTATATTTGTCAAGCCTGCAACAAATCTAGAAATATAAAAATTTCAATATATCCAAGATATGTAAGTAACAAACTTCACAAACATTACACGAGTGTTTAAACACTAACAATTCATTGTATCAATAAGTCTTAATAGCTATTTTTCACACTGATTATTATATACCCAAGATAACTATTCATGTGCTGTATACTAATTTTTTATTGAACATTGTATTAATTAATCCATTAAAGTCATCAATAAAATTTCAAAATATTTCATGTAGTACACATAATATGTATTTACATAAAAGTTTTGCATGGTAAAAGTGTTTGAATACTTTTGAAAGTCACTATATGATATTTGAATATTAACAGTAAATAAGAAAGAATGTGTAACAAACCCCGTACATTGACATTAATGTTTGACTGCTTTTGTGTATTATTATAAATTGCAATATAAACAATAATGAAAAAAGCTTTGTACAAAGTACAGTAATTCTATTTTTTTTTTTTTATGATCGACTGCTTTTATAAATCGCTGTACGTACGTCTGAGTATTATCACTAGAAAAGAAAAATTTACGAAGCTTGTGATTGATGTTTCAATTCTCATATATTAAGTCAAGTGTTTGAATACTTTTTTGCACACTATAAATCTGAATATCAATAAGAAGAAATTTATATTTATTTAAAGCTCTGGTCAATGTTTTAACATGATAAATATTTTAATAAATACTTTCGCGTGCCATAGATTTGAATACTAAAAGACGATTTAATGAATTATGAATAAAGCCTGTCTTTATTAGTTCAATTATATTCTTCATTGCGAGTCTGTTGTTGTTAAAATAAGAAAAAAAAAGAAAAGAAAGAAAAAAGGAAAACTATCTGAAGATCTGACTCGTTTATCTAGCTACCAGGGTCTGATCGCGCTTTGCACCTTCTTCCCGTCCGTGATCCTTAATTTCCGGACCGCCCAGCTTATTTGTATATACACGATCGACTTGGCCGCACTCCATTCGCAGGAAAGAGAGTCGCTTTTCCGGGAAAACAGCCCGATGACACTGGTCATGCCTAGGCGCCATCGTGGCCACATCTTAGCCGACACACCAGCCACAGACCGATCTAAATTGGAATCTGTTCGAGGCTCTGCTACGAGGAGAAGCGGATGAAAAGCGCGGACAGTCGGACGTCCACGCAGCATCGTCTCAACATTTACGGCCACGATGGCAAGCAAGATCGTCGACGAATCGTCCCCGTTGACACGTTCGATCGGCCACGGTTTGACATGCCACGAAATTCAATCGAGTCGCCGTGACATGTTTTTTTTCCCCTTTTTTTTTACGAGAGGCAAGACGAAGACGAACGAGAAGGTCAGATATTTTGGCGATCACGTCGGTCGTGCGTGAGTGGACCGCGTGATTCGTACGGGTGAAAAAGAAAAAAAAAAAAAAAAACCCCCCCAANGCGCCGAATGGTCCGGTAAATATCGATTTTTCCATATTCTCGGAATCGTGCGCGAAATATCGGAGGGCTCTGTCAAGCTACATCCGTATCATACGTCGAGAAATGTCCAAATTATTAGATCTATAAATTAATTCCTCCTTCCGGAAACTTGTCGTATATTTCGAGTCTTTTGCGAATCGAAACTCGTGGAAAATGGAAGAGTCGCGAATTAATTATTAGATTTCATTTGTCAGGATAAAATCTAGTAAAAATTTAATATTTCGTACTTTAATGTTTCATCGCGTTTTGTAAAATCACCACATTGTGTCTATTTATCCCAGCCATTTTTCAGTAGAAAAATTTGTATAGATATTTTCAGTCAGAAAGCTCAGTAATGATTTTTTTAAACATCTTTCAATTTTAGTCGAATATAATTCCAATTTACATAATTTGCACCGAATTGATAGATGTTAATCAATTTTCCTTTGCAGCGTTAGAAACATAATGCAAAGTTACACGAATCTTCAAATAATGACATATATACACTGCAACTATTAATTTAAAATTGGACGAGATTGCAACGATTGGACTTTTTGAGGGTCAGCCAAATGATAGAGGTGATTGAAATAAATGATAGCCTAAAGGAATCAAATCCTGTAAATAAGTTTCGCGAGGGGAAAGTTCCCAACTTGAGGAAAACATCGCTTCTTTTCAATTGAAACGCAAAGAGAATGCAGTGTCTGACATGCTGTTTATTGAACGACATTGCAGTCAATACTATTCTGTGAGATTGATATAGTTGACAATCATTGATAGGATGCGTTTTGAAATTTTTATGAACATCACTCGAAAGAAACGGAACAGAAGAAAAGTTTGTTTCATGTGCTATATATAATAAACAGACCGCGGATTTTTATGTGTCTTTAAACACATCTTTAAAAAAAATGAAGTCTCGGTGGAAACTTTTTTCATCCATTAAATATTAATAAATATTGTATTAATGAATATTGGATATTTTGTATATTTTTGTGTATTGTCGTGACGTTTTTGTACTTTCAAATTTCCGATGAAAATCCGTAATTGCAATATACTCCACATACTTTGTATATTTTACGCAGATATTTCCGTATATTATATGCTTGTGTACTCTCAGTTGTTCAAAAATCCTAATTATTAGTTATGAATATGTTTCATACGATCAAAAATTACATGTAGTTTTCTTTCCAAATATCAATTGTGATCAATGTAATTTCTATATATCATTCGATACTGTTTTGTTTTCATGTTCTAAATTTGCAAGGATTTTCGAGTTTAAAATCCGAAAGGATATAAAGAAAACTAAGTTGTTATATTATCTTCGTTCATAAGCTTTTTTTTTAAAAATAGGATCACGAATTTAGAAAACGCTTAGACAGAATAAAATATATCTCCAATCTTTCCCAAATGCTAAAATGCTTGCACAAACTTTACAAAGAGTTAGTTTACAAATTGAAACTCACACGTGTGAATCACGCAAATGTTATTCCTTATTTAATACAGTTGTGATTAAACTATAATAGGATAAAACTTGATAGATGATGCACAACTTATACATTTCATTGGAAATATTTGCACAAAGAAACACGAACGAAAATTCGAGCTGAAAATAAATTTACAACGATCAATTAATTCGTGAAGGCCGCGAATTAATTTGTACATCTAGTAATTCTGTTTCAACACGAACGAGAACCGACGAGCGAGAGACGAAAATCCGAGCTTTTGCTCGAACGTCGAATCGTTCCAGTGGCTTCAATTTTTCGGAAACCAATCAGGATCGCAACGATAAGGAACGGCGAAACGGTAAGACTGTTCTCTTGTTTTTCCGGGCGACGTGGTAGAAAACTTTTGCGCTAATAGAATGCGAGGAAATATCCAACAGAGACCAGCTCGACGAAGGAAGTAACCTCTCCGACTGCCCCGTAATGAAATCGCGTTACGTATTTTATTTAAACAAGAAAAACTGCATTAAAATGGAAATGTCTGCTAAATTAACGATTTCTCGATATAAATAGTTTAATATAATTTTGTAGAATATATTGATCTGTTTAAAAAAATGGAGGTTACCTTCATATGACATTTTTTTTCTTCTTTTTGGGGAGGGATTAACGAATAATTTAGAGATTAAAATCAAACATCCTGTACATGAATGATGCAATCACAATTTTAATTTTCAAGATTCCAAGCAACTAGTGAAAATTTCGAATCTTACAGACATCGAACTATGAACATGCAGGTATTTATAGGAAATGTACTCATTAAAAACATATTTACTTTCGAAACCCATCGAATGAAATGTCAAACTTGATTTTTGTAAAATGTACTTGCGCTAAGGGTAGCCATAAGTAACGTCCTTCTAGTGACAATAATTTATTATAACATAACCTTTTTATTTTAATTAAATATATTTAATTAAATATATTGACAGTGTGCTTATTATTAAATATTAATATTATTAAATTATTTAGTGTGCTTATAAAATTGTATAATATTAAAAAAAACGACCTTATTTATGGATACACTGAACTTGATGAAATATACATTGAGCCTGTTTTATATAATAGATTGCAAGCGAATCTATTTTAATATTTCCACCTTCGACTGATAATTGAAAACCATCGAACTTGATTTACGAGTAGATACATATTGGACTTGACCCGGTGTCTGCCAACGTTGCATCCGTGTTGCAGCTACAGTAACCGGGGGCGCACTACCAACAAGTGTTTTATAATGCAGATTAGCCGGGTTACTTTGCAACAGCGCCTTCCGTTACCCTATCGCAGCGTAAGCCCTTGAGCGATTATTTTTTCCCCGCCTGACGGGCGAAGATGCCGTCTGACGTTGGAATTAACCGTTCGTAGCCTTAATTTTTAAAGTTATTTTATCGAGGCGAGGCAAAGTGCCCCAGCCTCGCCGCGACTCTTAGACCTCAATGTTCTTCGTTACTTTCCCTCGAGCCTGTTCCTCCTCTTCCTCCTCTACGCCCTGGTGCGCCTGTACTTTCTTAACAGCGGGACGAGCAAATCTTTTTTCAATCTTTTTTGGATCCTTTACGAGCACGGTGAGATTGAAGAATAAGAGATCAGGGTGGTTGGAGGGAGAGAGGGCGAAGGGGTGTGAGTCGAGGACGAGGTAAATCTCACAAAGAGGGTGCAACGGGTCGCGGTGTGAGCTGCAAGAGAAAGGGAGGAAAGAGAGAACAGATGAAGAAGAAACGGCAGGAAGTGACGGTGGCATGGGAAACTGGAGGAAACGGTTCCTCCTCCCTTTTTTCTTCTTCTTCTTCTTCTTCTTTTTTTTCTTCCCAGGGCATCGATAATCCCTCCGCGTAAATCCTTAAACGCGTCATAATGGACTTTGCTCGGTTATTATCGACTCCGGTTTCTATTCTCGCCGGAATTCACCGTATTTCCCTAACCGTGGCACGGTCCGTTAGACGATCCTCGAGCAGCGAACCTGGAGGAATGGAAGATTGGCAAAGCAGGCGTCGTGTCAGGAGGGAGAGGGAGGAGAAAGGGAAGGATGAAACACTGGCAGAAAGCGAAGGAGTTTAAGTGAGAAAGAGAGAGAGAGAGAGAGAGAGACAGCGAGAGGTCACACCTAGAAGTCGAACTTGAGCAGGACGATTTAGTTGTGACTGGAGGAGAGTGCAAGAGAGCGATAAGTGCTCTTCAGTGTTAAATCCACAGGGAAGGCTGGTATATATAAGGATGAAGGATGATGCGGGGATGAAATCCGCTCGCAGGTGTTAAAATATTCGTTGTGCCAGGAAGCTCACGGTTTCGCTTCACCGTCAATGATGCCGGAGCAACACACACTCGAAAACACTTTTACGCTTGATCGCTTTTCCTTGACGGCGCGGCTTTCCATCCGCGCCATTATACGGCAACCGGGTCGAGAAGAGACGAAAGAACAGCTCAAAATAAATCCGGCAAATTTATTAAATCAACTGGCAGATTCTGACTGTTTTGATTCTCACTCTGCTTCTATGCTTTGATGGTACATAGAGTTCTGTCCGACAAATCCTCGATCTATCGGATATTGTAGTTTAACGTTACACGCCGTTAAGCGAGGCAACAACAAATTCGACGATGTAACACGTTTCACTGTCACAGAAGTCCACGTACGTCCGTCAAAGTTTCACGTACTTTTTATAAACGAAAGATAAATGTTTCGGATATTTTCTAAGTTTTTGTGTGTTAGTTGAAATCACACCCGAGTTAAGAATACCCTAGTATTCCCTAGTATTAAGAATACCTAGTAAAGAACGATTATAGTGGAAAATGCAGATAAAATTAATTTCGATGTTTAACGTAATTATAATGATATTATAATATTATAATTATACAATTG
This sequence comes from Lepidotrigona ventralis hoosana, assembly GCA_002806875.1. Lineage (NCBI taxonomy): Eukaryota > Metazoa > Arthropoda > Insecta > Hymenoptera > Apidae > Lepidotrigona > Lepidotrigona ventralis. The sequence goes on from NIPQ01013819.1 coordinate 13,920, forward strand.
TAATTATAGTAATAATAAAAACACGTGCACTTTGACGTACTCCTGATAATTATGGATACGTGTATGTGTGTGTGTGTGTGTGTGTGTATTTATATTTTTTAAATGCAAGAAACAAATTTTCGATTTGAAAATATTTGATATTGTTTTATTAAAAATTTACAGATATGGACTTTCGTGACAGATCACAGCGAGTAAAAAAGAAAGAAAAAAAAAAGAAAAAAAAGAAGAAAAATCCGCTTAATGTTTCTGCGAAATTAAAAAAGGGCGAACTGTTGTGTCGTGAGCGACGTCGCGTCGTGATAGCGAATAACCGCCGTAGGATACGCCAGGCTATTCCAGAATAGCTTACGATACTGCGGTAACGAACAGAAACGCTTCCAAACGATTTGCAACGCCGTGCAACTTTGTTACAAAAAAATCCGCTACCAACGGCGGAAGCTTGAGAACTACCTTGGAAAGTTCGCGACATTGTTTCAAGACCCGTGCATTGTTGCTAAACGAAAAGATATTATTTATGCTTGAGAGAATCGGCCCGGTCTCACCCTGCATTGTTTCTACATTCGTGAGTGTCCTCTCTGTCAGTTTCGTGGCTCGTTGTTGCAACAACGATACTCCTTAATAAACTCGACGAAGATCACGCTCTTAAAAATTCCGACCGAGGTCGTCATAGTTGACCCGATTATTTAACATTTCTTTTCCTCTCTCTCTCTCTGTCTCTCTCTTTCTCTCTCGGTTTGTAGATACAAGGGATATTAAGGAAAAATTTTACATATGGATTAATTTCAATTAGGTCACTGCTGTGTTATTTAATATCTCTACTCGATGCAAAATTTCCATCAAAACTGACTGAAACTGTTGTTCGATCCTTGGATTGCAACAGTTTCAGAAAATCATGTTATTGGTAAAATCAACTTGTAGCATCGTATAACAATGGGTTTCGATATTACATAAAAAAAATGACCATGCTATGAGTATGATGGTACATGTGATCGATATTGTTCAATAAAAAGAACGTAACATTTGTTAGAGAAACCTAAATTTATATTTGCAATATTATAAAAATTTGAAACGAATATTTGTCACAGTTTATATTTGTGATTATATTATATATCATTATTTTTATTAACTGTAATTAGTCATCTTTTTGGAAAATATCGACAAAGTTTCCATTTTTTTTATACGACGCATACGATGCTTCGATCGATCATCTAGAAAAATAATCTCGTAGAAAAATCATGTCAAACAAAAAACATATGTTCGTCAATTTTGCTGTCATTAATCCTATAATCTGTAGAAAAATATCTATTGCTATCGGATACACACTGCTATCTTTCAAAAATCCGCACGTGTCGTACAAAATCGAACGCGTTCATTTCTCAGATAACGATTGCAAAATGGTTGCAATCCTTTCGACTAACGAGCAATAATAAAAACTTGGACTTGGCCAAATATTCGGTTGAAACTAAACGTCTTGGGTAATCCTTCGAAGTAGATCGTTTCGCTTCGAACAAAGGAAGAAAAAAAAAAAAAGGAAAAATCGCGTTGTCGCGAGCAATTCCGCGAAAACGAGCCGACCTGCCCGTTGTTACGTGAAAAATATACAAGCTCGCGGCAGGGCGAAGTAGTCGAAGTACAACAGCGATTCCCCCTGCCTGGTTTCACCGCGAGGTATTATCGCAATTCCCTGTGCCGCGGGGAAACTCCTGGAAGAGAAAGCGCGCTTTCGGTTGGCAAACGACGGGCGTCGCTTATGCAGTATGCATGCTAGCGCATCACGACACATATGGGACTGTCGCGGGGAAACACTTTAATGGTACATCGTCTGACGGCTAAGACCGGAAACGAGTGGAAGCTGAAATCGGAAGGAAGGAAAAACTCCCGGATACTTTGCCGCGGCATCGACAATGCGCGAGAGAAGAGAGAGAGAGAGAGAGAGAGAGAGGGGACCGCCGCCGCCGCCGAGAAGAGGCAGTCAAGTCAACTGGAGTCCCTGGGACGTGAACCGCGCATGTTCACGCGTGTACGTGAACGTTATACACACACACACACACACATACACGCGTGTACATAGAAGAGAAGAGACACTGAACTCTGAGAGAACGAGAGAGAGAGAGAGAGCAAAGTCATACGTGTATACATATATATGTATATAGGCGCATGTACGTACATAGCCGTGTACAAGAGGGAAGAGCCGAGGCTTGGTACGAGTTACCCAAACTCCCATTCGATTCGAGCGACAAACTTTGCAAGCAGTTTGATCGTCGGAGTTACAGATTCACCGTGGAACTCTGAACTCCAAATGGGGAATCTATTATCGAAGCAGCGTTTACACGTGCATGTTCGTTTACGCGGCTTGCAGATCCAGATCGCTTCAGATCCAGGTATAGCTGCAGCGATCAACGCCTTGATCGCGGTGTCAATTTGCGAGTGGCCGTCAATCCCCGGGATCAACGTTGACGAAACGACCGATTGATCTTTGAGGCTTCCTAGTCGAGCGACCTAATAATCGGGAACAGGCTGCTCGGCTGCCGTTGCGGGGAAGATCGTGTTACAGGAAGGATCGAAGAAGGCGAGACCAAGAATTAACCGCCGCTAATGCCGTACACGGCGCGATCTATTCCTAACCATTCTCCCATCTTCCGTTCGTTCCTCATCCTCTTCCTTTTCCTTTTCTTTCCTTCTCTTCTCTTCTCTTCTGTTTTATTTTTTTCCTCCCCCCTTTTCTTTCCTCACGGTCGAAATACCAGTCGCGAAAGCTTCCCGTAATTTTGCGAGAATCCCCGGATAAACGGGGTAAGCTTGAAAGGTGGATGCGGGTTTCCTGGCAGATTCACGACGTAAATACATTTGTCTCTGCTCCTAAGTGGGCTGCTGTCTCTTCGTTGCCGAATAAATGCCAGCCGAATAAAACTTCCTGGCTACACACAAACGCAATTACCGGACGTATCCCGCGAACGGATGGAAGACGCAGCAAAGGCCTGACTGGACGAAAGACGCATTGCCTTTCCACGGGCCCCTTTGCTCCGTTTGCACCCGAACCAACGCGATTCACCATTCGCGCGAAATTAATCGCGTCCCCTTTCCTTCCCGTCGAATATCCGCAACAACGGCTCTTCCACGCGGCAATCGATCTTCCCAGCAATCGAATTAAATCCCAGCTTGGATTCCTTGATCGCGTTAAGATAATATAATAAGTATACATTGTACGTTCGGTGCTGTGAATAATTCAAGATTCCAGAAAGTTTTTGCAAGGTTTCTTCCTTTTCTTTTCTTTTTTTTTTCAGTAGACGATCGAATAAAAGATTCTTTTCTCTTTACAGTTCTTAATGAAAATTCATTTTCCGAAAGACCTCTGGATTTTCCTGCACTTGTGTCCAGATTTAATATCCAAATTAAACTTGTCGTTTAACAAACGAAAGGAACTTAATTATTTCTAGAAAGAAATAGAAATTTGTATAAAAATCCGCGTTGCGGATAAATCTAAAGGACCGTTGTGTTTAATTGTTGTAAACATTTAATTAGTCTAGCTAAATTACAAAAGCCAACTCGGTATGTACTCGTATAGAAAAATAGATTCGTTTTTATTTTTTTGTTGTATGAATTGTGAAATAATATGAAAAAAATAAATCGACCGCGGGATTTCTGATCTGTCACGTGGCAAAATGTTGCAGAGAGAAATTGCAAACGTTGCGCACAGTTCTCGTAAAAGCTGGCAAGCTTTTGCGGAAAGGAAAAGAACATTATTAATAATCAGGTACGTTAAATGGAACAGTGTTGAGAAAAATTTCGCAGATAGAAAATCCATCGTCTCAAATAATGCAAGACTTTACGAAAGCGGATTCTTTCGAAAAAGAGCGGAAATAAATGTGGTATACATTTATACCACACGATCAGAAAAATAACGCTTTCAGATGTAATAAAGAATGAAATTTTTCCATTTTTGAGGCCTCATTCTCAGGAAAATCAGGTTTGAAAGTTTGTCAAAATGCTATTCTATTAGCAAAAATAAATAACAAAACGAAATAAAAATTTACCATTTAAGGCTTAATTTTCGATTGAAGTTTCAACGTGTCTGACTAAGAATTGATTTGATAGATAAATTTGAAGATATTCAAATTTAATTTTCTCGAAAACCAAACGTCTTTGTTTAGTCAAACTCAAGTATGAGTGGGAGATTTTCAAACTTAAGTTTCCTCAAAAAAAAAAAAAANATCATCATCAATTAGCAAAAATCGCATGGAGATTTCATTTGATAAATAACTTCGTAATTATTCACGTAAGTTATTCCTTTTTTTTTATTCAGTTATTTCACAGAAGTTATCACAAATATCGTAAGATACCTGGTAACGGTATAAACTATTTCCAACATTCTCGAATGTTCGTCGTGTTTTCCCTCGTGTTCGCTCTTGTTTGGTTTCATTGCAGCTGATGTTTCTCTCCACGATGTTTCTCTTCTTTTTCCATGTAATATTCTTACGACGTTATACATATCCATTTTACTGTTGACATTTCTTGCTCTTATACATATCCTGCACTGTCTTTTTTTTTCATTATTATTATTGAAATTCTTGAGAGACGTGTTCCGTGCATTTCGTCGAGTGTAAAAATTTTACAAACTCCGTATTTCGTTGCAAAAGATGTATTTTCAGAAAGATGTTTGATGTATTATTTCCCACTCTTGATCAGAGAAAATGAGCCACGTCACAGTGATTGAACATTGGATAACGTGTACGTAGCCGGTAAGTAGATGTTGTCCGTGACTGATCAGCCAAGACGTACACATATTCGCACTCGCCAATTACAAGCGGAATTTCAGACCATAACTATTATTGTTTCATCTTCCTAATGTTATTTAATCTTCCGAAACATTAACTATTGTTGTAGCATGCCCAATTTCAAATTTGAAAACTACAGTTTTTTTCCTAAAAACGAGCAAGTGATGGATCTTGGTAATAATCTGTTTCTAAAATACACGATAGTTCCCACAAATATTCAGACACTAAATTTTCGATTTTAATATTAATAATGTTTAATGTGCAAAATAATTATTTTTATTATACATGCAAATTCATAATATTTTCTCTCAAAGGCAGAACCTCCGAATTTTAATGCACAAGTTGACTTTCTCCATCATAATTTATTTCGTGACGCTTTATAATCGCATAATTTGAATCATAACAATACACATATCCATCACATATAAGCACTTTAATTACAATTTAGGAGCTTTTAAAAATGCTTTCTCCCGACTTTCTCAAAGACATTTACGTGTCGGGCATAAATGACCTGTTGACATAATAGCCGGAGAAATGTTTACGTAATAAGAGTTAATAAAACAACCACAACAAGACCGGGATAACTCGATATCAAAGATACTTACTTAAATTCAAAATACTGGCATAAACACTGAGAAATTTCGATTACAATCCCATAAAAGTTTGTGCTCGTCGGGGGGGAGAGGAAAAAGGTAGCAGAGTCTGAACGTGGTCAAGGCAGCGTTGGCCGACGCTTTAATTCAAGGATCTCGCCGGATCGTGAAGGCTATTGTATCGACGTTCCCGCGGACGAAAAATATGGTTCGCTGGAAAGGAAGATCGCCGGAGGGATGTGTACGATAGAAATTTTCATTTGACTAGAGATACAGGGGGATAGGGAAGGAAGGAGGAGGGGAGACTTTATGAATCGAATTTCGTCTTTACACATTTTTTTCGATGCGTATTGACCGCGCATAAAAAGTCACGGCATATATATATATATATATATATACCTCGGTGTGTTCGATCGCCGTAAAATTCCTCGGAGGCACGTCAGTTTCCGTACAGTTGGAAAACGCGGAGAGAGCCGGTGCAAAGCGGAAATACGGCGAACCTTGCCCGGGGGCCAGGTATGTCTAGATCAACCACCGATAACGCAAGGAATTGCATGCCCCGGTAATTGAAAAGCAGACAAGCAAGAATGCCCGCGCGAGAACCAGCGTGGAACGCGCGTGCGAATGTGCTTTTCCATAAAACGTTTTGCGCGATTACTGTTAAATTACCTACCGTGTCAAAAGAACTCAGCCGGTTTTTTGCGAGAGAGGCGAGTTTTTCTTTCGCTTCTCTCTCGGAGCACGAGTCCTTCTTACCGTCCATAAAACTAATTTCAATTAAAAATTTCAATAACCGCTACGGTTGTTAAGAATTCGCAAAAGACGTCCGGGAAACGGGAATTTTTTCGAGTCACGAGAACAACTCCATTGAACGTGACGACGTAATTCGTCGCGTCTCGAATTTGGCTGACGGAATCTTAACTTAAGTAGAAATTTATTTCGTGTATTAATCAAGGGAAATGACTCACATTTACTATTACATTTAATCCCTCGTATATTTGTAATATGCTTCGTAAAGAACGTTTGGAATTGAAGATATTAATTAATATGAACATGAAGAAAAGAAAAAGAAGATAAAATAACAGGAGACGGGACAGGGATTGCGAAATAGTCGTACTCTCCGAAGGTTAAATGTTACAAGTAGATTACGCTTATACATTTTTACATCTTTATAAATACGACTAAAAAGAATCGGAAAATTCGTTCCATCTGCCAAATGTTACAAAAAATATTCTTACTTGTACGTAATTTTCTAGATTTTTGCAACCCGTTTCCACACTTTCATTACAAGTATTCCACTTTGAATATCTAGTTCTGTGAACTTTTACGCTGTTAAACATTCCACAAATACAGCGACACACGCAATCTAGTCGACACGTTTTCAGAAAGGTAACAAGATAAAGAGATACACGATAATACAGCTAATAGAATCTGATCCAAGACCAGATTCACTGAACGTTGTATGTTATTTTTCTGTTCTGCGCCGCCGTAGCAAGCTGATTTCTTTACGTTACGACGGTAGAACGAATACAAACATGTATATATATAAATTGGACGAAATAGTGGAAATATTGCTTATAAGTAGACTGCGGGCTTTTTACGTATTTATAGGAAATTGGAAGACGCAAAAGTGTACACAGTGCGTATGATACGTAAAAATATACAAGTGGAATATTTGTCGTAATGTCACATAGTAGATGATAAATAAATTTCTACTCGGGTGCCATTTCTTCCGTCATATTCACGGAAATGTGAAAGCGTGACGTAAATTATATTTTCCCATAGACACCGTGCAATTTTTGTACAAAATTATTACATAAATAAATACAATGGACGAGAAGCTTCTTTCATATTTTTCAACTTTCTCTATACGAATATGAATAGAAAAAAAGGATTTATAACTTCTATTAGATAGTGCAGATAGTGCTCGCTGAAACATGAAAAAAAGTTCTGATAAACGTGGATCGGAAAATTAATAGTTTTGAAGTTTGTCTCGGTTGAAGAAACGATTTTCTTCGCTTCGAGAGCTATCATATTCTGTGCAAGTAGTGGTTCAATTTGTAATTTCTTCTTTTACCGATTACAGACGGTGTCCCCCTTCATTTTTACTCATGTTTGACACCTTCGATTTAAAGAATTTAAAGTACTCTTCGTTCTAACGAAATTTCAACCGAAATTATGCGTCTCAAGCATTTCAACCGAAACAAAACAAAAAAAAAAAAAGAAAAAAATCGTTTGCAACTTTGAAAATATTA
>NIPQ01014009.1:0-21303 GCA_002806875.1 Lepidotrigona ventralis hoosana
AATTAGTAAAGACTAAAATAGCAATAGACCATTTTCATTTCTTTTAAGTATATAAAATTTTACATAGCCTATAATAGCGGTGTACATAGTAATGAAATCTGGAATACTTTATTGCTTCTAATTTGAAAATGCAGCGAAATGTTCGAAGCATTAATTTTCGAAAGCTCTCAGAAATTTCGATTATCTTGGAAGTCTTGATGAAAGGAGATCGAGGATAATTAATATGTTGCTTTCGATTCTTAAAACAGTTATAAGTAATAGTCCTGAGCTAATTATGAGTATATATAATTGTATCTCAGAAATTTCGATTATCTTGGAAGTCTTGATGAAAGGAGATCGAGGATAATTAATATGTTGCTTTCGATTCTTAAAACAGTTATAAGTAATAGTCCTGAGCTAATTATGAGTATATATAATTGTAACTTATATCGGTTTCGATATTTTTCTTTTTCTTTTTATAGATGTACGACGTGTGTTTATGTGTGTCGAGTAACAAAACTGAATCTATAGCTCGATATCTGTATCGATAAAACCAATACCATTCGAAACATTTTATTTTTTGTATATATTATTATATTATTATACAGTACTGAATATCCTTTAGTACAAAATGCAAAATACTTAAACATTGAGATATACAATAGAAATTACTTAGCAATTAGATTGCGAATTTTAATGCATTTATTAAAAAGATATAAAGTTGCACAGAATATACATAATATGACAAATATCCGAAGTTTAATGCATTTAATCCATGAAACACATCTTTTTTGTTTTCTTTAAATCTTTTTCTCAAAAATTAGTAATCGCATAAAAATCGCATTAATTTTTAAGAATAGATCTTCCGCAATAGGTTAATAAAGAGTTACAAGATTAACAACTTAAATTGATGGTCAAAGGTAAATTATATTATTCGTGAAGAGTATAATTTATCTGAACGAAGAATACAGGTACTATTTAAATTGGTGGTCGAAGATAAATTATATTATTCGTGAAGTGTATAATTTAACTTAACGAAGAAAGTCAAATATTATGCGGCTTCCTTTCACTAAAAACTTTCACGAAAAACTTAAGATCTAAGGATAAGTAGCAATAGGAAGAAATTACATATGTCGATCGTTTTCTGTCATAATTAGTTTTTTATAATATAGAAAATAATCAATGAAATTTCAGTTGAGAATAGAAAAATAAGTTCCACGACAATTTAGATACTTTGAAAACGATATTTTCAGAAATTTTGATGTAATGAGTCGACTATGAGTTTTAAGAAAGAGATTTGGCGAGAAATAGAATACCAAGAATATAAATTATAAGTTAATAGATTATTGTAGAAGATAGAAGTCAATATCACGAATACTATTAACAGTAGATAATTGAAAATAACCTGGGGTATAATTGTAAGTTAAAGAATTGTTATACAATGGAAATGAATAACATGACACTCAGATACATTGATTCTTTGACATGAGATTCTATGTATACTTCGTTAAATTACGAAACTTCTCTATGACAATAGATAAATGGAAATAATGAATTTATTTAGTTAAATGTCGTACGTAGATCTAAATAACGTTATGAAAATTAATAATTTGCCACTAACCTACAATCTCATTGACGCATACGGAATTAAATAATTTGATTATTTATTACTGCATTGCTACTCTATTAATATTTTGAGTTGGCAGAAGAACTTCTTCTATCGTTTCATGCCTCCAGATCTACAAAGTACAAACGAGCAATACATTTTGTAAACAGTCAATTTGCAAACAAGCAAAAAGTTATATTAAGAACGAAAAAATACTAAAGTGAAAACTATGTAAAAATGTTAGTTCTTACATAAGCGATTGCTATATTAAGACATAATATCTGAATTATATTATAGATTAAGAACATATGAAAATTACGATTCCCGTGTTTTAAAAACACAGTAAAAACAATTTCTTTTATCATTAAAGATGTTCTGTAACTTCTCACAGGGAAGGCTTTCTTAGCAACGCTAATTCTGAAGAAGATAGTAAATCTATAATTACGTCTAAATCACGTAGGGTGTAGATAGAAAGAAGAAGAATTTAATACAAAGAAACGACATAGGTACTTCTCACAGGGAAGGCTTTCTTAGCAACGCTAATTCTGAAGAAGATAGTAAATCTATAATTACGTCTAAATCACGTAGGGTGTAGATAGAAAGAAGAAGAATTTAATACAAAGAAACGACATAGGTCTGTGTTTACAAATGAAATGGATAACGTTGCAGTTATATTTAAATTGTATTTAAGGAAAATTTGATTGCATGACTCACTTGCATGTTCTGATGCACTCTACTCATTCAAATAATTTCAGCTTGTCAGCATGTGTTTACAAATGAAATGGATAACGTTGCAGTTATATTTAAATTGTATTTAAGGAAAATTTGATTGCATGACTCACTTGCATGTTCTGATGCACTCTACTCATTCAAATAATTTCAGCTTGTCAGCGTACAGTAAGCATTTACCGTGTGCGAATATTTCAGAAGTTTCTATGATATATAAGCAGTATGAAATGTAACAGTTTAAGAAAGCAGTGCGACCAGACAGATAGCCTAGTCTTATCTGAAGTGTTCACAAACTGATAGAAGAGGGGAACAGAAGAGGCTTGTATTTATATCTTCCTCGACGAGTTGAAAATGAATGATGGAAATTTACGTCAAAGGAATGTCCAAATAATAAACAGTGGTTTGTCAAATCAAGCAAAGGTTGGAGTGGCAGCAAAGCACACAACGATTACAAGAGACAAAAATGAACACAAGTGAAATAAAGAGTATTTTTTATTCAATTGAATTCTATTAATTATCGGGGAAAAGCTCTCTAATTGATACTTGTTCTTCACTTTCCAATATTATTCAAAATTATTCAGCATTAAAACATACAATTATAGAAGATGGAATGAACTTTTTTTCTGACAATAAATTGAAGATTGTCATGTAACAATACAAGATAATTTCAATAATATTTATTCTTACGATAAAATTAAGATTTTTATACTATAATTTTAAAAAATATAAATAATATTTATTTTTACAACAAAATCAAGATTGATGTACCGTTATAAAATAGTACAAGATAAGTGGATCAAGGAAGGGAAGCTCTACAAAGAATTATACACATGACTTGCTCAAGAGCTTATTTCGCTGTGTGTCAACTCTTTTATACTGCAGCTGCGAGTCGAAGAAAAATTCTATCAGATTATTCATTTACTCTATCGTATATTTCTGTAGTCATATCTGTGTCGACAATTCTCAATTTAAAGCTAAGCACGTGAAATAAGAGCACTTGTCTGATGTAAAAAAACACATTGAAATAAATCAGTTTTAATAAGCAGAGAATGTAGATTCCATTAGCAATTTCACTAATAATTCTATGCAACTCAAAAGATTTAGCATCGAACATGGACACAATTGTGCCAATTAATCGTAATTATTATACGCTAAATGATTACTATTTCTGCATGTCAAAAATCTTAAAATGTACTACTGAATTCTCTAATTTCAAAACCTTTCATTTCAAGTGTGGTAGTTTACCAAATAGTTACCAAATAGTTTACCAAATATCTAATATTAATTGACCTTGAACTTAAAGTAATATGCAATTATGTTTTAAATTGTTGTAACTAAGAGTACGTGATTTTGATTTTTTAAACGAATGGTAATTTCTTATGAAACGTGTCTGTTTCTCTAGTTGCATTTATTCTAAAATCTGTCATATTTATCTGATTCAACAAATCTCGATATAAATCATGATATGTTTCGTTTTTGTCATTTTCTCTTTTTCCGGTTCACTGCAGCATTTCTTTATAGTTCACAATGTAAAAAAATGAACTTGAGACCGTTGCTCAGCAATAAATGAATCAGCAACTGTGCAATCGAAAATAAAGATTTCATGATGTGATGGAATTTACATACATGTATATGTACATGTTGTACAGAATTGTGTGCGTTTGCGTGTACGTGTGCGTGCGTGCGTGCGTGCGTGCATGCGTGCATGTGTGTGTGTGTGTGCGCGCGTAAGTTCAGTAGTACTGAACTCATTTAAACCGTATGCAAGTCTAGCAAACGTATGCATGTCATCACACTCCTATTCATGAGCATCAACTCCGTAATGATATTGTAATTAATTTACACGCATTGATTTACACGATGAAAATGACATCGCAAGATTATTGATTAAGCAATTATACTGCAAACAAATAATTACTAAGAATCCCTAAAATTCGATTGTTTCTATTAAACTTGTCATAACTTAATTTCAATGTTTGCCCTCCCTATTTATCAAAAATTTCAACTTCAAGAAGCAGATATATGCATCTATTAAGAACATATATTAAACAATGCCGGAAATCGGTAAATACACACTTTTTCATTCATGGTATTTGCATCCACTCTAACCAGTAATTACCTACTCGTAGTGCAATGTAGTATAATATGCATAGTATCAAGAATACTATATGTATACTAGGTACGAATGATTTTTTATTTTCACTAATATATACGCGAACGAAAAAGTTAGTCGATTTGCGATTAACGTTTGAGTAAATGAATCGCTAAACTAAATATATTTGGTGGATATATTTGCACATCTTAAAGTTAAAATAAACTCATTTGATGTAGATGTCAAAAAATAACATTTTCTTCTTCCAGCCGCTCTCATCAAATGTTTCTTGTTCACGTTTCCCAGTGTCTATATGCTTCTCACAATGATTTTGTTGTTCTCAAGCTTTCTATTTCGACTCTCAGAGAGACCAGTTAACAAACGTCAGATTGGAAATATCATGCTATGTGTTTTTTCCTTTTACATCATTTCATTATTACTTTATAATATTATAATATTAATATACGATATTATTTTCGCTTCGTCATTACTCTCCTTTGATTTCTTTGAGGTGTAAGTGCCTGGATGTTCGTAGGTGATAACCAAAGTGAAATTTTTTGCCCCGTTCTTGCTAAATTATTGTGACTATTGTTTTGTGTACAGACAATAAATTTCTAACATTGCGGTTTGAACGCCAACCCAGATGATTGTTTACGAAAGTATCAGTATCATATATATCACTTTTTTTGTATATGTCGAACAATATCATGCGCAAGATATGTCTACGTTAAAAAGTTTGATGAGCAAATTCATCTGCCTAAATCTTTGCTTTGTAAAGAAGCCTTTACACCTCAAGAAGTATAATACAGAAGTATTCATTGGGCAGTGTTATATATACAATATATGTATACTATCAGGTAGCTACATATATGTATGTATGTGTGAGAATGTAGATGTTTATGGGCGTAATTCTTATGTGTGTGTGTGTGTGTTCGTGCGTGCGTGCGTGCGTGTGTGTAATCTATTATTATAGATTAAGATAGTATTGATTAAGTGAATCAAGTAGACGCCCTGTTAATAATTATTTATATACACATTTAGAGTATACATTTATATATACAATGTATGCACACTGCCAGTGACACTAAAATATTTATCAACATTGTGTTGCCAGTTTGATTATATATTTAGTCATAATATAGTATAACTCAACAATGCGTCCTAAACTGTTGTATGTGAATAAGTAAATATCTAGTTATTGAAAATCGATGTTAATTGCGTAGTATTTCATGAACTTCAGTGAGATAAATTTCTAGCTAGTGATAATCAACTTGTTCACGTAATAGTTATAAACATCCGAAAGATAAATACCTAGCTAGTTGGAAATCAACTTTTTTCACGTAGTATTTCACGAACATCAGAGAGATAATCACTTAGCTAGTGCGAATCAGTTTATTCACGTAGTATTTCATGAACATCGGAGAGATAAACTCCTAGCTAGTGGGAATCAATTTGAACAAATAGTATTTCATGACAGTCGGGGGAAAGAAATTTCTCGATCTTGCCGCCAATCACTTTCCGCGAAATTATCATGACTATATGGTCAGATTACGATGACGCTTGTAGAACATCTACTGTAACTGTGATCAGGATAATCATTTATGGATTAATATCGTAAATGATATTTTCTTCGAAAGGATTCGGCTGCATTGTTCACACAAGGATTCTGATCTGCGCGATCAAAATACTATAACGAACACAATAGTACGGATTTCTTGCATGTAGATTGAAGTTGACATTTGACGCATTAAATTATTCCACATTCATTCTGTCAATACATCATGTTGTTTTCATGAGAAATATTTTTTTACAGATCGCTGGGATCATAGAGAAATCAATTTTTGTTCCTGAATACCATTTAATATCATTTACAGAAGCTGTAATTTTATGAGATGCTGGTATGTGGAACTAGGCTTATATATGATGGTTCAGAATTTCACGCATTAGTTGTATCATATATATTATCGAATTCATTGCTTCATTCTACCTTATGCACTGCGGGATTCACAATGAACAACAATTTTCTTATACATAATAATAATCTATTCATATTTATCGTAAGTGAATATAATACCGTGTTCCTATATGTGGGATGAGGTTAACAAATGAATATTCAAAATATTCTACATTCATTCTATATATCATATAGATTTTATGCTCTTATATCACAGGATGCATCTAGGATTCCACAATGAAAACCTTGTTGTACAACTCCTGTTGTACAAATATGTCATACTGATACTTCTTATCGTGAAACCGAGGTTCCAGTCATTGGAATGAATTATTTACGTCGATTCAAAATTTTCCATACTCACTCTGTGAACATTAAATATTGATTTTATGGCCTCATAATAATCTACGTATCGCGCAATGAATTCATTTTTCGCACATAAATGACATGTAACATTATTTACTGTGCATGAAATGTTACGAACACCTGGAACGTGGTTTACATACGACCATTCAAAATTTTCCAAATTCATACTGTCAACATATAATATTGATTTTTTAGTCTAACAATTTTGCGCAGCACGGGGTCCACAATGACCACCATATCTTGGACCATAAATGTCATCTAATGTTATCTGCGCGCCTGAAATGTTACGGAGTACAGCGTCGAGTACAGTTATCTACATACGTCAATTCGAAATTTATCACATTCATTCGGAATATACATCACATAGATTTTATTGTCTTATATTATTCAACGCATTGCAAGCCATTTTTTTGTTCATAAATAGCATCTAATATTATTAACGAGCCTGCAATATTTCTGACTTCCGGTATGTGGAATGAGGATTACATATGACCATTCAGAATATTCCACATTCATTCTGTCATTATATCATAACGATTTTGTAGACTACTACATCTCTACGCATCACGGTTTTCACAGTGACTACCGTTCCTTTTTACTTTAATATCATAAAATGTAATCCATACCCGGTGAAACATTACAGAGCACAGCATCGTGGAATTTTTTTATATATATGTCAATTTAATATTTATCGCATTCATTCTGTCAATATACCATTTCGATTTTATTGTCTTATCTACTACTATACGCATTGCGGTATTCGCAATGAACGCAATTTTTTGTTTTTGAATATTACCAAATTTTATTTAACGAGCCTGGTAAATTACGGATTTCCGATGCGTGGAGTGAGGTTTACACTTGACCATTCAAAATTTTCCATACTAAATCTGTCAATACATCATCTTTATGGCCTGATAATATTGTAAATTTCACGGGGATCGCAATGACTATCATTTCTTTGCGCGCGCGTGCGCGCGCGCGCACACAGACACACACACACACACACACACACACATTCTAATAATATTTGTTGCGCCTGATATGTTACGGAGTATGGCAACATGGTATTATGTTTACATATATCAATTCAAAATTTTTCACATTTATTCTGTCAATATAACATTCCGATTTTATTGTCTTGTAGTATTCTACGCATTGCAGTAATGGCTTTTTTGTTTCGTAAATATCATCCATTATTATTTAACGAGCTATAAATATTACGGATCTCCCGTACGTTGTACGAGGTTCACATATGACCGTGCGAAATTTTCCACTTTCGTTCTATTAATTTGTCACAAGGGTTTTGTTGCTTAGTAATATTCATCACGGGGATTCACAATAACCATAACTTCTTTTTGTATAAGTATCATCTAATATTCTTGTATAGCATGAAGTTACCTTATATAGCCTGATTTCTGATCAACGTAGAATGTTACATCCATTTGTCAAAGCTAAAATGACTACATTCATTCTGAAATATACCACACCAATTTCATTGCCTTATATTATTCTACGCATTGCATGATTAGCAATTAACGCCATTTATCTGTTCGCAAATATCATCTGACGTTATTTAACTATCTTGAAATTTTACGGTACTCCGTCACTGAGAGGTGCATACATATTAAGAATCAAAATTTTCCACATTGAATCTGTCACCGTATCACATCGATCTGATGGACTTATTTCATTCAATCCACCGTGGGCATCACAATGGATACCAGACATCTGACAATAAATATCATCTAATTTCGTCTATCGACCCTGAAATATTAAAGTCCTTTCGCACCGATAGGGCAGACATGACAAATCAAAATTTTCGAAAATCATGCTGCCAATACATCATTACGATTTTACCGTCTAATATAATTTTACTCATCGCGAGTATCACACTGAACATCACTTCTTTGAAAATGAATATCATTTAATATTATTGAGGACCGTGAAATATTACGGTCATCACGTACTGATAGGAGCTCATAAATGATCAACCAAAACTTTAATCATTCACTCTGTCATCGTATCATATCGATCCGTTAGTCCTATACATTTCTGCTCATTGCGGGGTTCAAAATGAACCCCAATCCATCCTACATAAATATCGTGCAAATTTAATTATCAACCATGAAATATTACGGTCCTGTGGAACTGCTAGTTGCTCACATATGACAATTCAATATGTTCGCTTTTGATTTTGTCACTATATCATTTCGAATTAATGATCTAATGTTCATTCTGAGCATTGTGGGCATTACAGTGTGCACCATTCCATTCTACATAAATATAATTTAACTTTGTTTAACGATCATTTAATATTGAGGTGCTCCGTAACTTGTATTATTTGAGAGCCGCGCAATGAATAGAATAATATAAGGCCATAGAATCGATATGAAATATTGACAGAATGAATGTGGGAAACTTTGAGTAGTATTATGTAAACATCATTCCACTTATCGAAATGCTACAGGCCCTCTTAAAAACCAAAAATGATATTTATGTATAAAGAAATGATGTCCATTGTGAATCCCGTGATGCGTAGAGTAATATATACCACGAAACCGGTATGATATATTCATAGAATGAAATCACACATGGACATATGTTAACATCATTGCACGTATCGGGTTTCCACAATGTTTCAGGCTCGATATAAATGGTATCATTGTAAAAGAATTAAAAATTAAATGACATCTATGTAAAAGAAAATCCGATGCATAGATCAATATAAGACCATAAAATCATTGGAATACATTTACAAACTGAATTTTGGATGTTCTGAATTTTCATATGTACACCTCAATACATGAAACGGAAATCCGTATTTCTTAAGCAATGATAAATATTACTATATGACATTTATGTAGAAAAAAGACGTGTGTTCATTGTGAACCCCGTGATGCATGGAATAATATAAAACGATGAAATCGGTATAATTTAGTGCCAGGGTGAATGTTGCACGTGCGGAAAACTTTAATATTTCGGGATCGTAAATAATTCGACGATATTAATGTACAAATAAATGATGTACATTGTGAACATCGCGTAGAGAAATACAAGAGCATAACATCGATGTGATACATTTACAGAATTGTTGTGAAATGATTTGACTGTTCATATTTGAAACTCATTCCAACATATCATAACTTCATAATACTTCAGGTTCAATTAATAACATTAGATGATGTTTGTGCATAAACAGTTTTGGTTATTGTGAGCTCCGCGATGCGTTGAATAATCGATATTATACATTGACAGAATAAAAGTAGAGGTTTCAATGTAACCGTGTGAACCTTATTCCACGTATCAGCACTCCGAAGATTTTCAAGTACGATTAAAATTATTTGATGACATTTATATACAAGAAATTGTATCCAATTGAACCCCACGATGCTCAGAATAATACATGCGAATTAAATCGATTTGATATATTGACAGTATTAATGCGGAAAATTTTCAATGGTCATGTGCAAACCTCATTCCTCGTGCAGGATCTCCGTAACATCTGAGGCTCGATAAATAATATTAGATCATGTATATGTAGAAAAAACGAGGTTCGTTCAGCCTCACGATGCATAGAATAATACAAGACCATAATATCAATAAGACATACTGACAGAATAAATTTGTACGGTTATATATAAACCTCAGTTTCCGTACCGTTTTTCCGTAACATTTCAGGGTAGATAAATAACATAAGTCGATATACGTGTGCAAAACAATGGTGTCCATTGTGAAATACGCGATGCGTAGTGTAATATAAGACCATAGAATCGGTATGATATATTGATAGAATTAATGTTGGAAATTTTGAACACTCATATGGCCTAGTTCCACCTAAAAGAACCTCGTAAGAGTACAGCCCCGATAAATAATACTAGACGAAATTTGTGTACAGAAAGAGATGTTCTTTGTAAACCGCGCGATTCGTAGTATACTATAGCTATAAGCGTGGGTTTATATACTACTATTCGTAGTATATAAGCCCACAAACCATTATGATATATTGACAGTATGAGTGTGGAAAGTTGCGAATATTCATAGGTAATCCTCATTTCACATAAAGGAATTCTGAAACATTTCAGGCTGTTTAAATAACATCAGATGATATTTAAGTACAAAAAGATGGTATTCATTGTGACCCCATTGATGATTAGAAAAGTGTTGCATATGAAATCGATATAAACAGAGAGGATGTGAAATTATTTGAGGCGCCATATATAAACCTCATTCCTCGTATAAAAACTCTATAATATTGCAGCTTCGATAAAACATGTTACATCTTTATGTAGAAAAAAATGCTGTTCATTTAGAACCCCGTGCTGCGTGTAACAATATAATACCATAAAATCGGCATGATATATTCACAGAATGAATGTGGAGAGTTTTGAATGTACATATGTATGCGTCATTGCACGGAACTCCATAATAATTCATGCTCCATAAATAACATTGTATGACAACTATGTATAAAGAAATGGTATTATTTGGAAATCCCGCGATGCGTAAAAACATATAAGAGAGTAAGGTCGATAAGGTACATTGACAGAATGAAAGTGGAAAATTTTGAATAATTGTATGTAAACTTCATTCCACATAACGGAAGTCCCTAATACTTCCGGCACGTTTTACTGTGTTAGATGATATTTTTGTACAAAGAAATGGTGTACATTCAAATCAACATGACACGTAGAATGATAATAGATTATAAAATCGATATGATATATTGAAGAGTGAGTGCGAAAATTATGAACGGTCATGTAATCATCATTCCATGCACCTGAATTCGGTAATACTTCAGGCTCAATAAATAATATTAAATGATATTTATTTAAAAATTAATACTGTTCTTGTGAATCCCGTAATATGTTGTACTGTATAAAACAATAATAGCTATATGATATTTATCAAAATGAATGTGGTAAATTTTGATTTCTGATATGTATACCTAATTCAACGTATCGGAACTTCGTAACATTTCAAGCTCGATAAATAGTATTAGGTGACATAACTGTATAAAAAATGACGTACATTGTGAACTCCGCGATGCATAGGATAATATAAGACCATTAAAATGATCTGATATTATATGGACAGAATAAAAATAGATAGTTTTTACATCATCATAAGTAAACTTCATTCCACGTATCGGAAATCCGTAATATTTCAGTCTCGATAAGCAATATTAAATGATATATATGTAGAATAAACTGGAATATTTTTGGACCCCGCAGTGCGTAGTATAATATAAGACGATTAAATCTATATGTTATATTGACGGAATAAATGTTCAAAAAGTTGAATGGCCATATGTAATCCTCATTCTACGTACCGAAACAAATATTTCTGGCTTGACAAATAACATTAACTGACATTTATATTCAGTACAATTGTTATTATTGTGATTCCCCAGACATTTATGTTCAATACAATTGTTATTATTGTGATTCCCCAGATTCGTAGCAATGTAAGGGAATCAGAACTTTATATAAAATAGCAAGAGAATATACCGAATGGTCATATGAAATCCACGTATCAGGACTTCGTTGTATTTCAGGATTGATAAATAGTTTTAGATGATATTTACAATAAAGTTCGTTAACAATGATTCCCGCGAGGCGCGGTATAATAGTCCATACACGTCAATATGATTTGTGACAGAATAAGTGTCGGAAACCTTAAAGTTAAATATGCATTCCACGTACCGGAAGTTCTTAATATTTTAAGCCCGACAAGTAATATTAGATGATACTTACGTACCATAAATTTTGTCCATTGTGAGTTCGGTCATCCATCCGGAGTTGTGTGAAAGTATATTATAAAACCATCACAACAGTATGATTTATTGATAGAATGAATATAGGTTACTTCGAAGTGTCATATTCAAACCTCTTCCAGCGTATCTGAAATCAGTAGGATTTGTCGCTGAATAATTCATATTAGACAATATTCAAGGACAATGAAATGGTTTTCATTGATACCCGCGCCATGTGTAGAACAGTGTACGGCCATCAGGTCGATTTGATATATTGACTGAATGTATGACGAAAATATTGATGTGAAATATGAAAACCATATACCACGTACCAGAAATCCGTAATATTTCTGGCTAAATAAATAAAATTGGTTGATATTTAAGTGCAATAAACTAGCATACATAGTGAATCCCGCAATCAGTTCGATTTTATATAATCACAAAATGAATTTCGAAAATTTTGAATGGCCATTTGTAAACCTTTTTTTCTCTTACATGTATATCGTAATATATCATTCTCTACGAAAAATGTTAGATGATTTTCATGTGCAATGACATAGCGTCCAAGTCATCCTGGCAAGGAGTAGTGTAATATGAAATCACCAGAACGTCATGATATGCTGGCAGAATGATTGTCGAAAATTTTTATGTCTCAAATGCAAACCTCACTACACGTACTCGCACATCGTACTGTATCAGACTCGATAAATAATATTCGTCAATACATATGTACAACTAAATGGAGTACACAGTGACTTCCGCGAAACATAGAATAATATAAGACCAAAAGATCGAGATAACGTATAGATAGATATAATTTCGAAAATTTCGAACCGTCATATAAAAGTCCAAAAATGTGCCTGAGGACCGTAATATTTCAGAGTCGACAAATCATGTTTGATCGCCGTTATAATATAAAAAATTAATATCCTTACGATGCGTAGAATAATGTAAGACAATCAAATAGAAATAACATGTAGACAGAAAGAAAGTCGAATATTTTGAACGGCCACATGTAAGCCCCGAAAAATACAAGATGACCCTAACACAACTAGGTCGCTAAATAATATTTGATCGTCGCTATATGTAAGAAAAAATGTTCATTGTAATTCCTACGATGCTTAGAATAATCTAAGAGATTCGGATCGAGATAATATATTAGTTATAATGACAAAATGAGTTTCGAAAATTTTGAATGGTCATATGTAAATTCTGGACCGTAACACTACGGGGAAGATAACTACTATTAGATCGTCGTTATATTAATACGATGTGTCTATTCTGATCCCCGCAATGCGTGGAATANAGAAAATGTATTGATTGTACGAATGTCGAAAATTTTGCGTGGTGAGTACAAACATCATTCCATGTACGGAAACGCCATAAAATTTAAGTCTCAATAAATGTTACAAGATCGTTGTTATATATTGAAAAACTGTATTGTGAACCCCGCGAAGCGTAGAATAAGACCATGAAATCGATATGATACACAGTGAGACTGGAAGAATTTAAATTGCTATATGTAAACCTCTTTCCAAGTATCGAAACTCCGTAATGTTGCAGGCTCTATATAATATTAGATGATGTTTATATAGAAAAAAGTTGTGTTCGTTGTGAAACTCGCGTTGCGTAGAATAATATAAAACCGTAAAGTTGATAAATTGACAGAATGAATGTGGAAAATTTTGAGTGGACATTTGAACATCATAACACGAACCGAAACTTCGTAGTATATCAGGTTCAATAAATAATATTACATGAGGTTTGTGCGTGAAAAATTCTGTTCATTATGAAACCAGCGATGCTTAGAATATCAGTCCATAAAATCAATATGATATGTTGACAGAATGACAGAGGAAAATTTTAAATGGACGTATAAAAACCTCATTCCATTTACCAGATATCCAATATTTCAGGCTCGATAAATAGTACTTGGTGATATTTATATAAAAAACTTATTTATATAAAATAATTATTTNTATATAAAATTTAAATAAATTTAAATTTTTAATTTAAATATTTTTATAAAATTTAAATAAAATTTATATAAAAAACTGTTCGTTGTGAACCTTGCGACGGGCAGATTAATATCAGATAATGATAAGTTTATCAGATCAAGATAGCGTAATGATAGAATGAATGTTGAAAATTTTGATATTACGTATATAGACTACGAACCGCACAATAGGACCGTAAAATTTTGGCGTCAATATATAATAAGAGCCGTTACATATTAAAAAATTGTGTTCATTGTAATGTCTGCAATACGTGGAATAATATAAGAACATCGCATATAGACAACATGTTGACAGAATAAATGTCGAAAATTTTGAACGATCTTATGTAAGCTCCGAAACATACCGGAGGACCGTAATAATTCGCGGTTGACGGGTAATATTAGTTTGTCGATATGTATTAAAGAATTTTTCTCATTGATAACTCCACGATGAGCAGAATTATTAATGACCATCAAGTCGATATATTATAATGACAGAATGAATGTCGAATGTTGGAATATTCATATGTATGCCCAGTATCATACAGAAGGAGCGTAATATTTCAGTGTCGACAATAAGATCGAGATAGTATGTAAACAGAATGAAAGATTTGAATTGTCATATATAAGCTTGGGAATGTTTCGAAGGACCGTAATAATTCGGGGCCATTAAATAATATTCAACCATAAATATATATTAGAAAAATTGGATTCTTGTTATACCCGCGGTGCGTATAAATATATGACAATCAGATCGAGGTATTATATTGAGTCGGTAAATGCCGGGACACTTCAATGCAAACCACATTCCACATGACGGCAATACGTATTAATTAATGTTGGATAAACAATATTTTATCGTCGTTATATATTAAAAAATTCTGTACGTAATGTTGACCGCGTAACATAGAGAAATCTAACACGATCAGATCGAGATAACATATTGTTACGATAATTATAATTAATGTTGGATAAACAATATTTTATCGTCGTTATATATTAAAAAATTCTGTACGTAATGTTGACCGCGTAACATAGAGAAATCTAACACGATCAGATCGAGATAACATATTGTTACGATAATTGTCATGTATTTTTACAAAACATATGTTAGCTACATTCGACGTACCGGAACACCGAAATAGCTCGGTGTTGATTAATAATATCAGGATGTATTTCAAAAAATTGGATTCATTGTGATATACGGGAGTCGTAAATGTATTTTTACAAAACATATGTTAGCTACATTCGACGTACCGGAACACCGAAATAGCTCGGTGTTGATTAATAATATCAGGATGTATTTCAAAAAATTGGATTCATTGTGATATACGGGAGTCGTAAAACAAGGCCAATAGTTCGAAATGATATGTTGGTACGGTGGATGTCGAAAATTTTCATGGAGCATATGTAAACATTCAACGAAAACGAATTTCTTAATGAAGACTGATAAATAATATTAGAACGTCATTATATATTAAAAAATATGCTCAGATTGGTCCTGCAAAACGTACAAAAATAGAAGGCAAACCGATCGAAATAATATAATGAATGTCGAGAATTTCCGTGCAGCTTATGTATAACACATTCAATTTACCGGAAGAAAGTAATACTTCAGTGTCGAAAAGTAATATTATGTCGTTGGTCATATATCTAATAATTGGTTTCACAGTGATCGATACATAGGATTACATAAGACTATCCCTTCGAGAAAATATGGAGGCACGATGAACGTCGAAAATTCAATGAATATATATACGCCACAATCCACGTACGGGAACTCCGTAATAATTTGGGTTGGGCGATCCTTGCGATTCGCAGAATGATATAAAACAATCAGAACGGCATAATATAATGACAAATTGAATTCCGAAAATTTTCATTCGACAAGTATTAGCCCATATCAGTGACCGTAATAATTTGGGTTGGGCGATCCTTGCGATTCGCAGAATGATATAAAACAATCAGAACGGCATAATATAATGACAAATTGAATTCCGAAAATTTTCATTCGACAAGTATTAGCCCATATCAGTGTCGGAGGACCGTAAAATTACAGGTTCGATAAATATAATTACATGATATTTATGTAGAATGAATGGTGTCCATAGTGAAAACCGCGATGAGTATAATAATAGAAGAACATAAGGCTGATATGGTGTACTTACTTATGTTGTACAGTTAGAGTTTCGAAAATTTGATGTGTCATGTGTAAGCGCATATCGATGACGGAGAACAGTAGCATAACAGGGTGGATATATAAAACTAAATGATATTTATGTAGAAAAAAATGTCGTTTATTGTAACCCGAGTGTGAGTAGAATAATGTAAGACCATTAGATCAACATGATATATTGACAGAACGAAAATCGTGTTTTGATTTGTCACATGTAAATAACTATCAACGCTGCAAGATCGAAATAATTCAGGATCGATGAATGAAATAAGATGATATTTATATAGAAAATAATGGTGGTCATTGTGAATCCCACGAAGCGTAGAATAACGTGGGACCATCAGATTGATATTATATATTGACAGAATGAACGACGAATATACTGACCTGTGATATGTGAGCCCGAATAAGTCCTGGAGGACCGTAATATTTCAATCGATATAATTCAATGTTATCTGTGAGAAATGAATGGAACTCATTGTAAGACCGGTGGTGCATAGAATAATATAAGACCGTCAGATCCACATGACATACTGTCTGATAGGATGTCGAAAATTATAATGCATCATATAAAAGACCCTATCTGTACCGCAAGACCGCAAAATTTCAGAGTCGATAGATAATATTACATGATATTCGTATACAAATAAGTGGTATACTTTGTGATGCGTGAAACAATATGAGACAATCAGTTTTATATGATCTAGTGACAGAATGAATTACTAAAATGTTGATCCGTCATATCTAAGCACCTCTGAATCTCGGAGGAACTTATTAACTCAGGGTCGGTAAAAAATGTCATGACATTTATGTAAAAGAGAATGGTGTTCATTGCGCTCCCCGCAAATCGCAGAATAATATAAAACCGTTAGATCGAAATGGTATACGGCAGATTTAATGTTGAAAATTTTGATTCGTCGTATGCCCGTATCAGAGACGGAGGGTCGTAATATTTCGCCATCAAAATTAGATCATACTTTTGTAGAAATGAGTGGTGATTGCTGTGATTCCCGCGGTGTGCAGAATAATATAAGACCATCAGATTGACATGATATACTGACAGAGTGAATGTCGAAAGTTTTTAGTTATATGTATGCTCCTGTCAGTGTCGGAGGACCGTAACATTTCAGATTCGTAAATAATATTAGATGATATTCATGTTCAGAAAAGTGATGTTTATTGTGATTCCCGTGATGAGTAAAATAATAAAATGCCATCAAATCGTAATGATGTATTGACAGCATGAATGTGGAAAATTCTGATTCGTCATATGTAAGTACATATCCGTTCTGGAGGAACGTAATATTTCAGGGTTGATAAGTAAAGTTAGATGATTTTTATATAGAAGAGGATCGTGACAATTGTGAATTCCGCAAAGCGTGAAATTGTACAATACAGACAAGTCGATATCATACGTTGACAGAATGAATTTCAATAACTTTGATTATTCATATGTAAGTTCCTATGATTGCCGGAGGACCGTAATATTACAGATCTGACAATTGAAGTTAGGTAATACTTATGTACAAAATACTGGTGTTGTTGGTGATGACGACTATGCAATGAACCTTATATATGTCCACTAGATCTATATGATAGACCAATATTGAGTATCAAAAACTTTGATGCGTTATATGTAAGCATCTATCAGTGCCCAAGGACCATAACATTTTAGGCTCGTTAATTAACATTTGATGACACGTGCGAAAAAATTACGTTAAGGGCTAGTCACGCAATGCGTAGAATAATATAAGGCAATGGAATCGGTATGGTATTGACAGAATGTATGTGAACAATTTAGAATTTATATGTGTGTACAACATTCTTCGTTGGTGTATTTCATAATATTTCAGGCGTGGGATAGAGGGTATTAAAGGATATTTAGGTTCACAGAAATTATGGTTACTGTGAAACATGTGATGCGGAGAATATTATTCAATTCAATAAAATCATTTTCACATGTTGACAGAATGAATGTGAAAAAGTTTGAATGGTCATATGTAAACCTCAATCCACTTAACGGAAATCCGTATTATATTATGTTCGTTATATAACATTGGATAAAATAAAAAACGAAAAATTACGTTCATCGTTAATTATGCAGTGCGTAAAATATCATAAGACAATGAAATGGATTAGGTATATTGACAGAATAAATGTATAAAATTCAGATATGATATATATGTAAATATCGTTCACGTTGCTGCACGCCATATATATTTCAGGCGTCACAGATAATGTTAAATGATAAAGAAACAAATTATGGCTATTGATATCTCCGTGATGCACATAATATGATAATGCAATAAAGTGGATATGGTATATTGCCAGAATGAATATGGAAAATTTTAAATTTGCATATGTAAACAACATTCCACGTTCAGGAAGTCCGCAATATTACAGGTTCGTTAAATAGTATTTGATGTTATTTACGAACAAGAAAGTAGCGTTCATTGCGAATTCCGCATTGCGTCGAAATAATATAGAACAATAAAATCGAAATATTGGTAAATGGTTCATTGACAGAATGAATGTGGAATATTTTGTATTAACATATGTGACCTTAGTTCCGCGTTGCTGAATTCCGTAATATTTCAGGCGTTATTGATAACTTTAAATGTTAACTATGTACAAGAAATGGAGGTCTTTGTGAACACCGTGATACGTGAAATATTATTAGGTAACTACACCGATATCAAATATTGACAGTATGAATTTGGAAAATTTTGAATGATCATATGTAACCATCATTTACCAGAATCCACTTACCAGAAATCCGTTATATTTCAGTCTCGTTGAATAATATTAGATTATATTTACGAACAAAACAATGGCTTTCATTGCGATTCCCGCAGTGCGTAGAATAATGTAGGACAATAATTTCGTTATGTTGTATAGATAGAATGAATGTGGAAAATTTTGAAGTGTCATATGTAAATCTCATTACACGAACCAGAGCCCCGTAATAATTCAGGCACGATTAATAACATATATTTATATTTTTGTTCCAAAAAATGGTTTTCATTGTGAACTCCGTGATGCGTATTACAATATAAGACTATAAAATGGATATGATGTATTGAGAGAATGAATGTAGATGATTTAGAATGGTCATACGTATACGTCATTCTACGAAGCGGAAACTCGTTAAATATCTGGCTCGAATAATTAATATTAGATAATATTTATGTTAAAAAACTGGCTTTCATTGTGAAACACTCAACCCGTAGAATAATAAGAGACCATAAAGTGGAAGTCATATTTTAAGTCATATTTAACAGAATGTTTAAATCTTTGAATGGACATATGATAATTTCATTCCCCGTCCCGGAATCCCGTAACGATTCAGGCATGGTAAAATATTTGATGACATTTTTTTTTTAGAAAAGAATGGTGTTCGTTGTGATCCCCGGGATGCGTAGATTAATATAAGAACATAAAATCGATATGATAAATTGACAAAATTAATGTGGAAAATTTGAATGTTCATATGAAAACCTTGTGCCAAGTATTGAAATCCCGTATCATTTCAGGATCGATAAAATGTGTTAGATAATATTTATGTATAAACCAGTGGCGTTCAATGTGAATTCCGCGTTGCGTGTATTATAATAAGCCAGTATGATACATTAAAAAATTATATATTAAAAAATTGTGATATAATAAGCCAGTATGATATTTTCACAGAGTGAATTCAAAATTTCGTATGTGAACCTCATTCTACATATCGGGACCATAAAGTATATATGATATATTCACTGAATGAATGTGGGAAATATTGAATATACATTGGTAAGCTTCATTACATGTACCGGAACTCCGTAATATTTCAAGCTCGATAAATAACATTAGATGATATAGGCACAAAAACATATATTTTGCGAATATATCATTGCGAACGCTGCGACGTGTAGAATAATATAAGGCCATTAAATAGATATGATATATTGACAGAAAGAATGTGGCAAATTTTGAAATCCAAATGTAAATCACATTACACATCTGAAATCCGTAGCTCAGTCAGGAAAAAGAATATTAGATGATGTTTATGTGTGCAAGAAAGTGATGTTTATTGTGATGCCACCACCGATGCGTGAAATAGTATATTTTCGTCAGATCAATGTGATACATTGAGAGAATGAATGTCGAAAATTTTGATTCTTAATATGTAAAAGCATATCATTTCCGGAGGACCCTAACATTTCAGTACCGATAAATATAATTATGAGATGTTTATGTAGAAATGAATGGTGTATATTGTGAACGCTTCGATGCGTTGATGACCATCAGATCGATATGATATAGTAACTGATTGAATGTCGAAAAGTTTGATGCTACATGTGAGAGCACCAATCATTGCTGAAAGACTGTAAATATTCAGGATTGAAAAATATAATTCGATGGTATTTTTGTAGAATGGTATGGTGTTCATTGTGATCCCAGCGTTGAGTAGAATGATATAAGACCATCAAATCTACATGATATAATGACTGACTAGAATGAATTTCGAAGAATGAATTTCGAAGAATTTCATCATATTGAATCACCAATCAGTGCTGGAGGATTGCAATATTTCAGGGTCGATAAATAATGTTAGATGATACTTATGTAGAAAGGAATGTTGTTCTTTGTGACTCGATGATGCGTATAATAGTA
>NIPQ01014674.1:0-21149 GCA_002806875.1 Lepidotrigona ventralis hoosana
CAATGCGTCGTGTTGGTGGTTGTCTTACTCGTTTCAGGCATCACACGAAAACCATTTTACTTGGATCTTTTCTCAACTTCAACTCGACATCTGATCAGTCGTCCACGATTGCCTAAGTGAAAAAATGACGTAATATACAAATGTTCTTGTGCTCTGATTACTTGAAAATTGTCTCATTGTCAGTCCTGTCTGTCCTTATTTTGCGTTGTCTTTTACGTTGCTAACGCTACGCTACGTTCAACATCGTTCTTAGCTAC
This sequence comes from Lepidotrigona ventralis hoosana, assembly GCA_002806875.1. NCBI lineage: Eukaryota > Metazoa > Arthropoda > Insecta > Hymenoptera > Apidae > Lepidotrigona > Lepidotrigona ventralis. Next base: position 258 of record NIPQ01014674.1, read on the forward strand.
GTAATATACAAATGTTCTTGTGCTCTGATTACTTGAAAATTGTCTCATTGTCAGTCCTGTCTGTCCTTATTTTGCGTTGTCTTTTACGTTGCTAACGCTACGCTACGTTCAACATCGTTCTTAGCTACGTAAAACATTGGCGTTTTCATTTAAATTGACTTCCTACGAGTACCGTCAATTATTGATTTTTCTGGCATGAAATGGTTATGTAGGAAAGAATAACATAAAAGTTGATAAACTTGTATCAGAGTACAAGAATGTATAATGTTCCTTCTTTTTCTAATAATGTTAATATTAATGCAAACAAAGCAGTCTCCATCGAGATGAAAATTTATAGTCGACTTGTTTCTGTTTTAATTACAAATACGAAAATTGCATAAAAAAATTCATTAATATTCGAAGCACGTTTCAAGTGGTATTTCGCAAGGCTGAAACTTGTGATAGAAGCCGCACTTCGTTCGTTTTATTCATCTAACTTGACAAAACTTTGGCCAACGAAGTTTCTTCCTCTAATTTCCCTGGGTTCTATTGTGACATGCTCCTTTTTGCTCGAATGGGCTATCCGATTTCGTTATATTTTTATTTGGTAATTTGGCTAAATGATTCTGTTCTACGTTCGATAATTCTTTCATAACTATGAAAAATTTAGTGAAACTGATTGGAAAAGCTGAAAATTTATGTATTTAAATTTATGTATTGATATTCGCCAGTTGTTGATATATATCCGTTTAAAGGCGTATAATCAAAATATATCTGTAACGATTGAATGTAAATGCCCATCCGCACAGATATGCGTTTATGAACTTTGCTGTGCGCGTTTTATCTGATAACATTGATAACAGAAATATAGTAAATTTCAATATACCTTAGCTAAATGAATTGGAAGTTCATCTCAATAAAAAGTGACGAATTTGTATTGATAATATTTGTATTGATTCAATAATGGTTTCTAAAAATAACTTGCGTTCGAAGAAACAAAAATTTTATAAATCAAACTCACAATAATATACTCATGTGTTAAACCTTGCTTTAAAAAATAAACTATCAAGAGTAACTCAGACCTTGGATTACATCCTAACCCATCCACACAAATCCTTTCTGACCCATACAGAATTACTAACACAATTCCAAATACATACCGTGGTACCAGGAGACATCTGAAGTTGCTAGAATCTATTTCATCGTAATTGAATCATCTCATGTATACGCTGAATCGTTATGAATAATTTTAGATACGTTTAAATTCTACATGTAAACGACTAGTTTTACAAAATATTCCTGACACAACCAATAATCTGATATCCAGATGATAATGATGATAATATTTTTATGAAATATAATAAAATTAATAGTAGAGAATTATAATGGTGGAAAATAATGATAATCTTCGAAATCAGACTGTGTATTACAATTTCAAACATTCTCTTATGAATCTTGGATATCTAGAATTCTGTATTTTGTAGCTTGTTATATTGTCTACCGTTGAAATCCAGTTCCTCAGTCCAGAAGTAGTTAGAATAGATAAGATAGGTTCTATAAGCCATTGATATTCTATTTTATCCTCTACATATTCCGGAGCCTTCGATATTGAGTTTGACGACCTCAAGGTTCTTGGTATCATCTATATCCGGATTTTCTTGACTACGCATTCCGTATGGGTTCTGTTTAAGAGATTTTACTGCATATATTTGAAAGTTATTGTTAAAATGCTTAAGGCCAAAATTAGAATAAAAATCGTTACTTTCTTTCAGAAATCTTTTCTAAATTAAAGATTATAATTTCAGATGTATTAAATTATTTTAACTGTTTATATTGCTACTAACTGTTAATTAATATCACTCTTATACTTAACTATGACTAATAAGTAGTACTATGACGTAACTGTCATACGTTGTTTTGGCTTACGATGTATGAACTAATCTACTTAGGTAGGCTACTAAGGAACGCAAAATGTGCTAGTGGTTGCAAGCGTATTGATTAACCGTACAGCTAGTTTCGTTAATGTAGACACGAAGAGAACGCCAATACCGAAATTCTGTGTTACACATCATCCATTAAGTGTACATGTATTACATTCCTATATTCGTAAATATCTATCTGGGTGAGAGCATCAATCATTATACTATTACGTCTATTCATCTTTTAAATTATTCTCACTATACAATAAAAGCAATTTTATGCTACCTATACATAAAAATATTTTCATTCTTTCAAAAAGTAAAAAAAGTTTCTTAAAAGTCATTCCACTATTTGTAACATAGAAAAATTTTAATGTGTTGATAATCTATTTCTCTCTAAGGTAATCTCTTTCGTCATGATATCTATGTACAGATAACAATTTTTAAAAAATTTTTCATATTTACACTTTGTTCTTGATGAATTACTTTCTCCTGAAGACTCAAAGAATACCACAGTTTAATTGCTTAAATTACATGGAATATATTGAAATGAAACATAGATTTATTATGTTTAACTAGTTAATTTAGTAAATCCATCGGTGCACATACATCATGATTTCAGGAGGAAACTTCACGTTAATTATACATAACTGTCTCTAAGCTCGTTTTGGGGTAAATACAGTACAAATACATGGATAATGGTGCACCACATTCTATATGTGTGTATATGTATGACATGAGGCGAAATCACGAGATAATTTTGTTATAATACATGTAACGCAAAATTATAAGAACAAAATTAACGCACAATCTAAAAACAACAGTCAAAAAACCAATTCCAATCAACAAAATATAAATTTACATTCCTCTGTCAAGTAATTCATGATTAATATTATACCCATAAATACCGTCTTGATCATCAAAGTTTTATGTGAAATATGCAAGAAAATTTAATTAACATGTAATAAAAAAATGTGTATTAAAAATTTGTTACAAATTGTAATTACAAAATTATCAACACACTGTCGATAAAGTAGTTTTCACAATTTTAAATCTGAATACATTAGAGAAAAATAGGATCATTGAAACAGAATAGATTTGACATACAATCATTAGTAAATAATTCTTAATGAATAAATCAGTTATTCATGAAATTTCTTACCTCGCATTCTGAAATACCGACCATAAAGAAGATCAAATTACGTCGTACGCCCTCTGCAATATCGGATTCACAGACGTGGTACATGCATTAGAAATAACGGTGAATTGACTACATCAAGTAAAACGATCAAACTTGATCAAGTAGTGAATGCGCCACAAATATAATTTTTCAAATCCATTACAGTGTTGTCAATTTTCAATAAACGTCAGTTTCCAAGTTTCGCAGTTAGTGTGCCGAATCGAGGTTCGAGCATTTAGAGACAAGTAGTCTAGCGCTATCCCCAACGACACAGTGGGGTTTCCGAAGAACCACAGAGTCGGATTATCAAGGACGTTAGACTACAAGAATCTCACCTCGCCCTTTCGGACGAGGCTGCAGTTCCCCGACACTCGACCCTAGTGCAACGAACAAAGTAACAATAGCACCAACGAACGAAAGAAGAAAGGAGATGAGGGATTCCTAATTTCGTCCCAAGTTCAATAAACGTGTCTTTGTACAGAATGTGTTCACAATGAATTTACAGAGATTACCTAAAACTAAACGCACGCAACTTAAAGCTAAGACGCACGCATCCCACGATGTCCCTGCGAGATCCCTCGTTGTCCCACGGTGCCCCGTTGGGGGGTCTAATATTTTACTTATCAACTAATTGCGTAGTTCTTAGCTTGATATCGTTTTACAAACATTAAAGTTTAATGTTTATCATTTTACAACTTGGCTTGATTACGTTTTACAAACTTTAATGTTTGTAAAACGATATCAATTACCAGGTCTCACCACGAGGAGGTGACTACGCACGAGACCCGCCCCGGGGCTTACAATACATCATACAATCATACAATACATACAGTACATACAATTATACAATACATACAATGCATACAATCATACAGTACATACAATGCATACAATCATACAACGCATACAACAATTCGCAGCCCTATCACTGCATTCTATACAAAGACACGTTTACTGAACTTGGGACGGAATTAGGAATCCCTCATCTCCTCTCTTCCTTCGTTCGTTGTTGCTATTGCTACTTTGTTCGTTCGACACTGGAGTCGAATTTCCAAGTTTCGCAGTCAGTGTGCCGAATCGAAGTTCGAACATTTAGAGACGAGTAGTCTAACGCTACCCCCAACGACACAGTGGGGTTCCGCGGAACCGCTGAGTCGGATTACCAGGGACGCTAGACTACGAGAATCTCACCTCGCCCTTTCGGACGAAGCTGCAGTTCCCCGATTCGGCACACTGGCTACGAAACTTGGAGACCCGACTCTAGTGCAATGAACAAAGTAGCAATAGCAAAAACGAACGAAAGAAGAGGGGAGATGAGGGATTCCTAATTTCGTCCCAAGTTCAATAAACGTGTCTTTGTACAGAATGCGTTTACAATGAATTTACAGAGATTAACTAAAACTAAACGCACGCAACTTAAAGTTAAAACGCACGCAACTTAAAACTAAGGCGCACGCATCCCACGATGTTCCTTGTGCTCCACTGGGTCGATGTGCACACGACGGAAGTTCAATTGGTAATGAATTTCCGTACCACCCAAGGTTAATCTTATATTTCTGTCGTCAATGATGCGGAACAATTGATAACTTTTTTTTCAAACTTCTAAAATTTAATCTTTATATACACATCGAAAGTTTAATTTTTTTTCTGAACTTTTAAAACATGACGGAAGTTTAATTGGTAATGAGTCTCCCTACTGCTCAAGGTTAATCTAATGTTTTGATCGTAAGTAATCCGGAACAGTTGATAATTTTTTTTCGAAAAACCGTTTTTCTATTATACTAATCAATAGTTTACTAGTTTTTATCGCAGATTTACAGTTTCATGAATATGTTAGAATGTTAAATGTTTTAAGTTATTAATTTTTTATCAGCTAAAGCTAAATTTACATTTTCGTGATATTAATTTTTAAATTATAACTGCATTGATGTATATTAAATAGAAATTTATGTAGAGAAAAGTTATGTAATCAAAAATTGAATTAAGCGGTGATTGTCGCTTTACAATAATCGCGCAACATATGAAAATTTTCGTTCATTGTTTCAGAAAGCAAGAAAGATGTATGTTATGTAACTGTCTTTTCTGTTTTTATGATTGAAATAATTTAATTATTATAAATGAATTATTCAAGCTATGAAATAATGTTTGGGAGTTCAATTACTGATTCAATTGTTGTAAATAAATAGTTAAAATTGTTAAATACTGCACAAAAATATTATCGAAATGCATTATTTTACAGTTTGAACAATTCATTTGAAACAATTAAATTATTTTATTTTTACTATATTTCTTGATATTTAATAATTTTCACGAGTTTTATATCACGATTAAACAATTGAATTAATTATTTCATTCAATAGGTCAAAGTCATTTCTTTTAAGTGCATTGTTCAAGATTGTTATAAATTATTAGTTACAAATTTTAAATAACACTTAGGAAAAGAATTTATTGTTTAATTGTTGCAAGTAAATTATTAGAAATATTAGATAATGTTTAAACAATTAGAATATTCAGATATAATATTTAAAAATTCACTTCGAAAGTTTAATCGGTATGGACACGATGAAAGTTCAACTTATACTTTTTTCGTTGTTCAACTTTCAAGTAAAGTCGCTGTTTTAAATTCGCTGTTTATATTCCTTCATTGATGAAGTACCATTCAATTCAATAAATTCTCTGATTTGGCAACACTGTTCATATTTTTTTAATTTTAATTTTCGCTACTGGTAGTGCTGCGGTCGTAAAATCGGTAAAACAGGATGTGACACGAAAATGGTAAGATCCCGGGATCTTATTACCGTGGCCGAAAAAATGCATTGGATGCAATGTCTATTCATATACCTCGTCTGTGACCTTGTCTGTGGTGCACAGATGCATATCTCGTCTGTGATTCAAACCATTAATACACAGAATCGATAATGTCGCATGTGACATGAAAGTGATAAGGGGGTCATCTATCCCCTCTTGTAATTTGACCACGAGAAAGCTTTGCTGTTAGATATGTTGTTCTGTCGGTGTGAAATATGTTAATCGTATCGATATTGTAATTTATTTAATAATATTTGTTAAGCTCCTATATATATTATTTTATTTCTGGATTTTATTTTAATGATACAAATAATTGGCACTTTTTTATTATATTCTTTACGATAAATCTTCCAAAATTAATGACATAAGCTTGTATTATTGTACGTTATATTTATTTATAAAACGAATATTTTTGGAAATGCCGTTTTATATATAGTCAGTTTCATGTTGAGGAGCCATTGAAATATATAGAATCCTCTATATGAAGTACTTCACAAAATGATCAACAGATAGCTCCAAACGCAACTTTCCTCTCAATGGAAGTTTGTGCTTTAGCGAGCAGTCACGTGGTCACGTGAAGTAAGCCAATCAAAACGGACATTGTGTACCACGTGATCGGAAAAATCGAAATGGTGGACGTATCGGGACGCAGGATCCCGAGAGGAGACGAAGGACGATAAACTGGGCAAGGGCCCTTCATCTGTGTCATCGGTATTATCAATCCAGAAACACGATTAACCACGAATATTAGTGTAATTTCCAATAGGACCGGTAACGACTGAACTAAAGCAAGAGTATCGGTGACAATAGATCTTGTTTACTGAAGTGTCAATCCGCCCGTATTGTACGTGTGTCTAGGTGCGAGAAAACAGAGGAACAGTGTATGTCGAGTGCGCGAGAGTCTCAGCTGTATCATATCGTTCTCTCGATAGAACGTTTCTGTGACGGCGTATAAAAAAAAGTGGATATAATTTAAGTTAGCGAACGAGGGAAAAGAAAATTGAATATCGTGAAAATAGACGGCAGTGCGTTTATAGTGAAATTTTAAGTCCGTGATAGCACGTCCAAGAATGTGAAGGCTTTGATGATTTATAAGAATATGTCACATCGAGGGTCTTGTTATCAGCAAAGGAGGTAACAGAAACAACATATTCTCTAAATAAACTTGCATGTTTTCATTACATTCTTTTACGATGATATATAACAACCAGTAAGTGTCATGCCTGTCGAGAAATTCTTGATGACTTTAAGCCCGGTTTACTCTGTTGACGTTCACACTTACAGATCGTTGCTGATTGGTGGTGTGGTCCATGACCCGCCAATCGGCGTCGGAAGACGGTTTTCCTGCGAATGTCAGCCGTCAAGTCCGAAGCAATCGGTATCTCGGGAACGTATGTCGGTTTTCGCAATCCTTTGTGTATCCAATGAATGATCGATGTGTTACAATTACCGTTTACCCGAGACTATTTATTATATTATTCTATGTTCCTTTTTTTTTTTTATATTGAAACAACTGCGATATTGTTCAATTGAAAAATTACCGGCATTGAAGAGAGGATTTAAAGGGATATTTTTAAATTCGGCTAGCACAAATTCATAGAGAAAAAGTAAAAAAAGAAGATTGAGATTTTAAGATATCATTTTTTTTTTTATTTGAAATATCATTCTTTTATTTTAAGGTTAGAATTATTAACTTGAATACAAAGTTTGTATTTGTTTTACGTGATAGAATACTTATAAATAAACTCAAACAGAAAGTAAAATATTCCTTACATTATGACTATGATAACAATACTTTGTCTGATTCAAGTAAATTTATGTAATGGAGACATGTATCAATGATATTATATGAACAAATACTTGATCTGAAACATTTGTGTGTCATACATCTTTTTTTTTTTTAGATAAGATATTTCCTTAACGCACAAAAGTTTTATAATACATACAAATGCAAATACGTCTGTAATCTTTTGCAATAAGTGTATTAAAATACTCAAATGGCATGAAGATATTTACAAAACATTGAAAACCTTCAATTATTGTCTCAGTAGAGATACTGAGTTACTGCCTGCCAACAATAGCACACCTACACTCTTTTCAACTATACAGTGAATGTCATGATAAAATATAATGGCTGTCAGAAATGTTTTGCTGAGCATTCAGTGCTAAATACATGACATCTGAATTAAACACATTATCTTATGAATTGAAAATACTCTAACTATTGAAGAACAAAATCAACAGGAATATATAAAATTGACTGAATATATAAATTTAAAACGAAAAAAACAATAAAATAATTTTAATGACTCTATTTTATTATACAAAAAGAAAGATANGATTATTGTCTCAGTAGAGATACTGAGTTACTGCCTGCCAACAATAGCACACCTACACTCTTTTCAACTATACAGTGAATGTCATGATAAAATATAATGGCTGTCAGAAATGTTGTTTTGCTGAGCATTCAGTGCTAAATACATGACATCTGAATTAAACACATTATCTTATGAATTCAAAATACTCTAACTATTGAAGAACAAAATCAACAGGAATATATAAAATTGACTGAATATATAAATTTAAAACGAAAAAAACAATAAAATAATTTTAATGACTCTATTTTATTATACAAAAAGAAAGATATATATTAATCTATGATTACAATATTTTGTGGTATGTTCTATTGATCTAAATGAAATGATAAATTTAAATGCAACTCCCAAGAATAGTTTAGAACTGCTTCTCTCTGTTATTTACTACAATGAAAGAAAAATACAAATTTTTATTTTGTTGAACCAAATCATTAAGATTTGACATGACATATATGTATGTAAATAAGGTCTTTTAGTTTGTGAATATTGGGTAATTTTGAGTGCATTTGACAAATTTAAATTAATGTAAACATTACCTGTAAATAAATCACAAAATCAGCTATAGAAGTGATTATTTTTAAACAAAATGTATACTAGTTATTTTAAACGTTTGCATCAGTGGTTGTACATAATTGAAAAACAAAAAGAAAAAGAAACGATACATTTGAAATTTTGCCTGGATGATAGAGGACAAATTTGTTAACCCTATATAAAACAAGGTATAATGGCAATGAGCATAAACTTAGTATAAATTAATAAGCATAACTTAGTATAAATTAAAATTAGTACAATTAAATATGTTATAATTTCGTAGGGTTAAAAAATGGACAGTTGTGGCTCTGGTGTAGTGCAAGTATTTGTGGGTGAATGGAGCCCAGAATATGAAGCACTTTCAATTAAGGCTACAAAACAAACTTCATCAGCTGAAATAGTGGAGTGTATTATAGAAAGACTTGGATTAGTTGATGCATCTGTTTCTAATGGTTATGAATTAGCAGAGGTAGTAGGAAACTCTGTTGGGCAAGAATGTAAAGAAAGAAGACTTGGGCCATCTGAGTGTCCTGTAGCACTTATGTTATTATGGCCAAAAAATGCAGCACAACAAGAATATTACAGGTAAATATATTTTTTTAAAATGCTATATATATATATATATATTTTCATTAAAAGAAGAAATACTAAACTAATATTTTTTTTTTTTACTTTTAGGTTTTATTTGCGTAAAAAACAACCAGATTATTTGTGGTCAGATAGTAGATTTCCCATGGATCCACAACTCCTTAAGGACTATTTTAATAGATTCTTGTATCAACCAAGAGACAAGGAGTATCCAGATCTATGCCAACTTCCGGATCTTAATGAACAAACTCTATTGGACAACCTTCGTGCTAGATTTTTAGCTGGAAACATATATACATATGTTGGCAGCATACTAATTGCATTAAATCCGTTTAAATTTTATCCTATTTACAATCCAAAATATGTAAAACTCTATCAAAATAGAAGGTTGGGGCCAGATATACCTCCACATATATTTGCCATAGCCGATGCAGCTTATCATTGTATGCTTAAAGAAAAAAGAAATCAGTGCATTGTTATTAGTGGTGAGAGTGGTTCGGGTAAAACAGAATCAACAAATTTTCTACTGCATCATCTAACAGCACTTAGCCAGAAAGGTTCCCATGGAAGTGGTGTTGAACAGACAATACTTAGTGCTGGTCCGGTACTGGAAGCATTTGGAAATGCAAAAACTGCACATAATAATAATAGTAGTCGTTTTGGTAAATTTATTCAAGTGAATTATAAGGAAAATGGAATGGTCCACGGGTAAGTTTACAGATAAATGTTGTATTACATAGTTTTATAATTATTGGAGACTGTGATAAAATTATCTTCAGGGCGGTTGTACAAAAGTATCTTTTGGAAAAATCAAGAATAGTTTCTCAAGGAAGAAATGAAAGAAATTACCATGTATTTTATTATCTTTTGGCTGGAGCAAGTGAACAGGAAAAGCAACTTTTACATTTAGAAAGTTGTGATCGTTATAACTATTTAAACAAAAGTGGCTGTTATGGACTGGAAAATGTTGATGAACGACACGAATTTTCAAGACTGAAACAATCTATGGAAATGGTTGGATTTACGCCAGAAAAGCAAAGACGATTGTTTGCAGTTCTGTCAGCTGTTCTTCTACTCGGTGATTAATAAATTATTGCAATAATTGTTTGTAACGGAAACTAACTGCGATATTATTTTAGGTAATGTGGAGTTTCAGCCGAGAAAGTCTTATCACCATCACGACGAAGCTGTAGGAGTTAAAAATCCTGAAGTGGTTGCATTAATATCTGAGCTTCTTAGAGTGAAACAAGAAACCCTTTTGGCTGCACTTACTGCTAAACGTGCAAGAGCGTCTGGAGAAACATTAGTTATTAATTACAGGCTTCCAGAAGCAATTGCAGCAAGAGACGCTATGGCTAAATGTTTATATGGAGCTCTATTTGATTGGATTGTACTTCAGGTAAGATAGTCTTATTAAAAATTATAAGTAATCTAAATCAGTCTTAACAAACATTGTAAATTAACATTCTGTTTCTGTTAGGTGAATCATGCTTTACTTTCAAAAAAAGATACCCTCAGAGATCATCAAGGCAACAGTATAGGTGTATTAGATATCTTTGGTTTTGAAGACTTTAAAATGTGCAATAGCTTCGAACAGTTATGTATAAATTACGCTAATGAACAATTACAACACTATTTCAATCAACATGTTTTTCAATACGAACAACGAGAGTACAGAAAACAGGGGATTAGATGGACAGATATAGGCTACAGTGATAATTCAGGTTGTTTAAATTTAATAGAAGGGAAACCGAATGGCCTTCTTTGTCTTTTAGATGATCAGTGCAAGTTAGTATTCAATATTACTTTTATTCTTTGAAGATACAAGTGACATAGCATTTCCCTAAATTAAAATTTTTTTTATAACAGCTTTCCGGGTGCAACGAATGAGACACTGCTACAAAAATTTAATTCAGTACATAAAGACAATCCATTTTATGAAGCACCACAACGACGCGAAGCAGCCTTCGTTGTACGTCATTACGCAGGGGCTGTTAAGTACCAAGCTGCTAATATGAGAGAAAAAAATCTGGATTTAATGCGACCGGATGGTGTTGTTGGTGTATTGAAAAATTCTTCTCTTGCTTTTGTTCGAGAATTAGTGGGTGCAGATCCGGTTGCCGTATTTAGGTGGGCAATACTTCGAGCATTTTTTCGCGCTCATTTTGCTTTTCAAGAAGCAGGTCGAGCTCATAGACATGGTCGAGGTATAGTATACTTTTAATGGTATAGAGTAGTTTTATTTACGCTAAAGTTATCCATGTACAATAATGTGAAAATTTTTGTTTTATTTTAGCTGATGGTACAAAAACATCAATACAAAACAGGTATAGGACACCGAACGAGAATTTGATAAGGTATACATATTTTTTATCTACTTTTATATAATTTTTACTCTCGTAAAGGGTGACTCAAAAATATTTGAGTGCTTGTACTCATAATATAGAGCAATATTTATTAGTAATATAATAATGATCGTGATAAACAAATGGCAATGTTATTGCGCTTGTTTTTGAATATGTTTTATCTGCATATTATCTCACCCTACAAAATATAAATCTACGTTGTACGTTGATAATATTTGCATCAAGCTGAAGAGGTTCCTATGTGTTTATAATTGAAGCAAACGTTAATTATATTTACATTGGCCACATGTCTTTTGTCCCTGTAGCCATCTTGTGACGTTGTCGACCGTCAATCTAACTATTAACCGAATCGCGTAAGTGGTCTTTTGATCCACTGTATGTGTCATTTTGGCAAAAATTACCTTTTTTTGTGCTAAGGTGTCTTATGGATTTACAATGTTTATTTTTAGTTTTAGCAAAACATATTAGCAAAGCTTAAAATACAAATTTCACTGAATCTATAACACAAGTTAGAATTCACAAGTTATAAACAGTTTGTAAATCCATATAACTTTTTCCAATCTTATGTGTGAAAAATATTGTTTAGAGTTTTCTGTATGCACTTTTTCTGTATTAAATGTGATTAGAGTGCAATATTCATAACTTTCGCAGTACAGTTATATCCTGTTATTTAAAATATATTACTTTATTTGCTATTACTTTTAAGCATGGTTAACAATTCAACAATAATTTTTTAGTTATACAATTCATGCCAGTCACATTACTTCATCGAAATCATTCACGTAAGATTTTCTTTGATAAAACCATTTCCTTCCTGAAATCATGAGTAAGCAAAATTAAAAGCTTAAATATTGATGCTGAACAATATTCGGATACATAAAACTACCAAAGAAAAACTAAGCATGAGAGACTTTTTCAGTTCGCACAAACATAATCGTCCACCAAGCTATCAGAAGCAGCGCAGTGTCTGTATACCATCAACTATACCCATTACCACATTATCTTCTATACAACTCGAAAACAACGACAATGTAAACAACAACCGATTGTCGTGGCCACAATCTCGAAACATTAATCAAACGCAACACCCATCAAATGTAACTACGATGAAGGGTTACTTAATAAGGGGCAGGGAAGACCAGCCTCATAGTAATAATAAACTCAGACGAGATACTCATAGTCCGCTTGAGAGGGTGCTTCCAAAAGACGAAGCAAACGTCATGGAACGCGCTAATCAAATCGTCATGTATGTAAACAGCATCTATTTAATATTCCATACATTGTAATATTTAAGCTACAAAAACTCACTGCTCTACAATAAAGGTAGTGTGTGCTCTATAGTTACTCTGGGTGAAGGATTTCTTTGCGTAGGTAATAGCATTTCAATAGGACATTAATGGTCTTCCCATGCAGTCATATACAGCTTTCTACAAGTGTTCATTGTTTTATGAAGTCTTCACGTATTTTTTAGAGATCATCAGAATCATTTTATTTGATGTACCATAATATTCACGATCATTATCCCCAATCGTCTTTTATTCATCACTTTTTAATTATTTCTTCATAATCTTAGCTACAGTTAATGCATGTTAACTTTACAACAGTAGTTTTCTTCAATTAATATTATATAAATTGATCCACTTAATTCTACAATTAACTTAAATAGGAAATATGTATCTAAAAATAGATAATGCTATTTAAAACTAAAGTAAAGCTAAAGTATTTAAAACATTTATCTCTTTCCAATTTCGGTATAAATTAAGAATGGGTTAATTTATATTTCATGCTGCTTGATACAGCATATATATAGAGTTCAAACGATTTTATAGCATTAAGATCTTTCTTGCTAGCAATTAATTGTAATTAATTGCACGATTACGTTTTCTTGTGAATTAAACGAATTGCAAATTTTGTATAAGATATACTTTTTGTACTAATGAAAACCATATGAAGATAGCTGATAAAGAATGCGAATTGCTTATCATTAAGACTAATAGTTCATATTAATCCATGCATCTATTTAGTGCATAAAAAATTTACAATTAAACTATATTTCTTACTTCTTCTAAATCTTACTTCTGAATCTGCAGATAACTATTTCTATACACAATTAATCTTAATATCATATGCTTCTTTATATTTTTTAATCTAGTCATATAAATTTTAATGATATTCTGCTAAATGTTTGCTATTTCTATTTCTTAGTACGTTTGTAATAATTAATTGTTGCTATTTGCAATGCCATACATGTCATTATAGGAATCGTAATTTCTCCTTTTCCTGTTTGTCATTTCACGTTAATTAATAAAAAAATCAAAATATGCATATACATAATTACATGTTGCCTCTTTTAAAATTTAAAAATATAATTTATGCGCATTTTTTTAAATTAAAAGAACAGGAAAAGGAATCTATAACCCATTTTTCAATACTAACGGATTAAAATTTAATACTTTTACAGGAAAAATAAATCATTTCGACCAAGAGAACGAGGTAAGAAGGGTCTAAAAAATCTACAAACTGTTAAAACTCTTGCTGGAAGAACACAGAGTTATGGATCAGGACCTGGAAAAGCAAGAAAACAGCCCATGACAGTATCTGCACAATTTCAGCAAAGTCTGCATAGTCTTATGGATACTTTAAATCAAGCAAATCCTTTCTTTATTAGATGCATTAAAAGCAATGCTAATAAAGTACCAAACGAGTTCGACGAAGAAACGGTGCAACGACAGCTAAGATATACAGGAATGTTAGAAACAGTCAGAATAAGACAAGCTGGATTTAACGTTAGATTAACATATGAAGAATTTATTCAATTGTATAGAATGTTATTACCTAAGGGTTTATTAAGTTCTCAGTCTGACGTTAGAGATTTTCTATTAACATTAAATTTAAATAGAGACAATTATCAACTTGGAACAACTAAAGTGTTTCTTAGAGAATCAGAAAAAATTAAATTAGACATTGAATTACACCAACAAATAATTACAAGTATCACGACTATACAAAAGTGGTTCCGTGCGTGTTTGGAAAGAAGGAAATTCCTTAGATTGAAAAATGCAGTTGTGCAGATACAATCATTTTGGAGGATGATCATTGCCCAAAGATTTGCACATTCTTTACGCACTAGAATCGAAGCTGCTGTTCATATCCAGGCTGCTTGGAGGGCATACAAACAGTATAATTGGTTTAAAAAACTTAAGTCGTGTGTGATTGCATTTCAAGCTCATATTCGTGGCAATAGAGCCAGGAAAGATTTTGCAGAATTAAAGAAAAGAAAAAAATTGCCTGTTGATAAAATCGGAGAATATAAAGAAATTCAGAATCAAGGCGTACCTATATATGATAACAGCAAGGTATATCCTAGGCTGAGGAATAATGAAGAGTAAGTACTCGTATTCACAAGAGATTAAATTCCAAAAGATTATGTTGGCAAATATTATTATTATCATTTAACTTATAGATCACTCGCGGATAATGGATTGTTGGAATTTAATACAACTCGTAAAATAGAGTCTCAGAATCGTCTTACATCAACAAGGTAAATAAATATTAATTCTTTATACAATGCAATACATTACTTAATTACAAAATATGTATTATTTTTATTTTACTTAATTATAACAATATCTATTAATTATAGAACGGACAATGTGCTTCGAGATGGTTCAATCGATACAAGTATGTCATATTCAAAGCGTAAAATTATACCAAATACGAGAATATTGCACGAACCTAGCTCAATCTTAAGAAACATGGACTTTTTCCCTTCAGATGAATTTAACGAGCGTAAAAGCAGTCTAGAAAGTTTGACTAGTTTAAGAAGCTATGAATCTCAAGTGAGCGTTAACAGCTCTGAGTCCCAAGACAATTCTTATAGTAAACCTGTACCGAATACTAGAACAAAACGTGGTGATCAATCCCCGGTAGTTGCAGCAAATACGAACTTAGTAAATGCTTCAAGCCGATTATCGTCTGTTAATAAACGAGCAGACAGTTCGTCGACAGGGTATAGCGATGGAGAGATTGATACAGAAATTCCAAGCACGGTACAAAGTGCTCCGCCTGTCTTTAATACAGCTCCATCATTCTCCAATCCACGCGAAATGACATGCTATCAGTCTAACATAAGCCTAACGCATAGTCCAATTTCAGACGTTTGGCGTCGTCGAACAGATTTTTCGTCCATTAATTATAGTGATTATTTAGTATCTGGTCCTCAAAAATCAACATTGACGCGTTCCCCAAATGTGTCCCAGTATAAAAATATAACGGATAACTTATTCGAGCAAGACAAACCAAATGAAGCATCGAATTATAACGTGAAGTTAGACAGTGATCGTTTCGTTCATATGGAAAGTTCATCAGCCAGAGAACAACGTCGATTAAGTGACAATAGTGTGCCGAGCGAACGGATAGAAAGCATCCCAGCTTCACCAATTAGACGTGATCATACTTGCGGTCACAGTAAAGAAATGAAAGATTTTAGTTACTTAAGAAGGCAAAACTCAGAAGGAGATACATCTATGAAATTAGATGTGAATGATGAGAACGCTTTAAAAGGTCTCTTGTTGAAAGGAACTTCACCGAAGGAAAAAAATTCGAGGCCAAAGGAAAAATGTGAACCCGACGTGCCTGTCAGAAGCGCCAGAAGAAATCGACCCACGCGAGAAGTTCAATGCCGATCTATGGGCGAGAGTGTATCAGAAACCAATAGCGGAGAAGCAAAAAATCTGTTTCTGGGCACAATTAAAGAGAGTGATCTACACAAATCAACAGCTATACGAAGTCGGAAAGATAGTCCGCACGATACACCTTCGAGATCGGTGACGGATTGGCCTGTAAACAAAAATGAAGCTGCATCAAAAACGCAACAACCTGGTAAGCGCATGAGATCGAACGCTATAACAACACTAGAGTTAAGAAGAAGAAATTCGGATCCAGCGACAAAAATATCAGGTCTTAGCGAAGACAAACCTGGAACCGATACGAGTCCCAATGATCTAAAACTCGCACCTGAAATGAATCTCTTAGAATGGAAGGGCAATCTTTTCACGTTAGCTGGTCATTGTTTTAGGAAAGTAGCAAGGTTTGCCAAAGACGATGTATGCGTATGTTGCCATGAGAAGATGGATGCGTTCGTCACGCAGGGATATAAATGTATCGATTGTAAACAATTATACCACGTTAAGTGTATTCAGAATGGTGGAGTACTTAAAATGCCATGTATATTAGCGAACACTCCAGGTAGGCGAAAAAACAGAAAACCGCCACGAACGCCGTATGATACCTCGAAACAAGTAGTGGCACCGAAATTCAGTCTAACCGGTACATCTGCGTTTTCCGATAGCACTGATAAGATCATATCCGACGCGAAAGAATTAGCTCTCATGCAAGATTTTATTACGAAAAAGATATACATAATGGAAGGGCAAGAGGAAGGCAGGAAACCGAGCGAAGTCGATCGTGTATTTAGGCATGCTTTGCGCAAGTTCAAGGACGACCTAGTGATCACTTACAGCGTTGCTATTCAGCAGGGTGTCGAAGGCAATATCAAATATACTGACCTAATTGCGAATTTTTTACACGTAATGGAAACCGTCTGCAAGCAAGAGAATACCAGTGAAGATTTCCCCGTAACCATGGGAGTAAACGCATTTAGAGGATTCATGAATGAATTTATGACACTAGTCAAAACAGAAGCACCAGAGAAACAGAGTAAAAGCAAGCGTAAAAAAGAGAAGAAACGGAAACATGAAGAACCAACACGACATGGTAATCATATGTTCCAGTTAACTATCATAAACATACCTACAGCGTGTGAAGTGTGTACGTCTTTCTTTATGTGGCCTATCGAACGGGGACTTGTTTGTCAGAGTAAGTATATATTTCTTACTTAATCCCTCTTAGCCTCTTTCTATGACTTTTATTTACATTTACATTCGCATTTACATCTTTATGTTTAGATTGTAAGTTAACGTGCCACAAGAAATGTTACATAAAAGCGTCAGCCGAGTGCGGGAAAGAAGCTTCGTTGCATGAGATGAACTGTCGGAAGATATTCGGTGTACCGTTATATAAATTAGACTGTGGTGACGGTAAAGTACCGATAGTGGTAGACCGATTAATCACAACCATAGAGATGCATGGTCTTTACACGGAAGGTATATATCGAAAGAGCGGTGTCAGTTCCAAAGTGAAAGAATTAAAATTGAAAATGGACGAAGGTGATCTGGAGAAGGTGGACTTTGAGAATTACCAAGTACACGTGCTTGCAGCAGTATTGAAAAGTTTCTTTCGGGATATGCCCGAGCCCCTCCTCACCTTCGAGTATTACGATGATTTCCTACACGCTGCGAACTTGACGGATCCACGGGATCGAATCAGCACGCTTTTCGCCATTTTGAAGAAGCTGCCGAAGCCAAACTTCGATTTGATGGAACGTCTGATCGTTCATCTAGCCAGAGTAGCGCTTCACGAGGTCGACAATCGAATGTCTCCGTCGGCTCTCGCAATAGTTTTTGCACCGTGCATTCTGAGAACGAACAGGACGTTGCCCGCGCAAGATTCCTTGCAAGATGTTGGCAGGCAAACCTGTTGCGTCGAAACGATCGTACAAGAGAAACTGAGGGTCGTACGTGCAACTTTAGCCGATATAAATACACTCGAATCTGCTTGTCACACTGCGACTCATCGTTTATCCAGTCTACGATCTTCGAAGATCTTCAGTCCAGAGGAATTAAATCCGGCAATCCCAAGTGTAGCCACTAGAGGCGGCACTACGGATCGAGATAGAGATCGAGGTGACGAAGAAGAGGCACTTCTCGTCGATCATATACAAGAAATCCAAAAGGAAAAGGCCCTACTAACTTCAACTCTCCCCAGCCTAACGAGAGCTTCTTCGGACGATGACCTACTTTTATCTGCAACGGACTTGGACGACGGGTCTCTTGACGACCTTCTCCCATCTTCTGCCGGTAAATTTTTTCGTTAATTCCCATTCTTTCAACATTGATCGTGCACGTACGCGTTCGGAGAGAAGATTCATTTTAGCCTATTGACGCGTATGCGCGTATTTCTTCAGCGTGAAAAAGGAAAAGATTTAGTTGCACGTACCTTTCAAAATTTTTTTGTAAATAATACAAATCATCATTTTTCATACTGTGATAACAAATTGAAGGAGATTTGTGACTTAATTACAGACAGCACCGATTGAAGTTAACGATAAATTCCTTTCTGTTAAATTAAACGATTGTAATTTATGCTTTCTGTTTTATGTCTGTCAATAGACGGACTCGTAAGAAAGAAACCCATCCAGAGGCAAAGTTCCGCGGACAATGCATTTCCCACGATCATCAGTGTCGACGAGGACATGGTAATGGTATGACCATCTTCTGTGGACATTGCCACAAGGAATGATGATCGTTAAGTGTAGCAACATGACACGCGTTGTGAAGCGTTGACTGACGGCAGCGAATCGACGAGTCTTACTTCTGGTCTCATCGGCAAGCCGCTAGTAATTTAAATAAGTAGTAAACACGATATTAGGTAGGTCTAGTAATTTGTTCCATGCGAAGTTAAGCTGATAATTCGATCAAACATTATATAAATATATATAAACATTATTTTTTCCACTCTGTCGCAAAGCTTTCAGAGGTTTCTAAAGGATAATTAACAAATTACGCGAACATACAGCTTCACGTGATACGTATTAAATATTCATTTTATAAACTACTTTTCTTCTGGAATGCATTCCTCTTATTGAAGACTGTCAAAAATCAGGCTAGATGTTTAGAAAGCTCCATCGAAGCAGAACATTTACAATCTCTAGGTATTCTATATGTGGAATATCTCTTCGTTTTGATATGTCATGTTTCATTTTTCTGTACAATCGACGTGAAGGGTTATGATAGTTATCCTGTGAAGGAAGAATGGAAAACCAAGTGAAGATTATCGGTTGTTGTTATGAACGTTTAATCGCATTTAAATTCTCGTTCTATTTCAAGTTTTTAATCGGTTCGTTCGGAAACGATCCATCCTTGTTCTTTGCTCTTTTTACAAATTTTATAGACTGTTACGTGAATCAACACGATAGTGACTACTTTTTTTCTTAACAAATACGCAGGTTTATGCCGTTTCCTTTGACAAGCACAGATTTAAGATAGAAGCGAAAGGTATTCTTTTGTTAATGAGACAATGTCATTGTTCGATGATTTGAGAAAAGAAAGCACCTTGTCAGGTTTTGTTTTTTTATCAGATACGTTTTTCAAGAAAGATAGTTATCGAATCGCTGGTTCAAACAGGGGATTTGAATCACGTGAAAAGAGGGAAAGAGGAAACCAAATTATAGCTTGTACATATATTATTAGGTTATCCGAGAAGTTCGTACCGATTTCTGCACAATTGTTTCGATCAATAGTATGTTTACCGTATCTATGAATACTATGAAAAGCGCAGCCACGAACTTTGTCTACATATGCTTTTAGATTATTTCTTTCTTTCCTCCCTTTCTTCTGACAAAAACACATCATTAACGATAAATAAATTTTTTTTTTTTAATTCTTTGAAATCCACCCTGATTATTATTTGGCAGCATATCGATATTATTAAATTCTTTTATTCGTTAAAAAATATTTTTCCTAGGATGCTAATTTTTCTCGTCACACGTAAGGATGTTTCCTCTTTAGCTGAAATATAATGCGGCGAAAACTTCTCGAGTCACCCGATATATACGATAATGAGCATCTCGTAATAATCTGTTATTACTGTTAACTTTACGAGAGTCGTTACTAAGATTGTATTTCTACTGTCGATATTTGCCGCGCAGGACTTACACACGCCTACACTTTGTCGATAAAATACGTAAAACACAGGGCCTGCCAATTATGTACTTTCTTTCGTATCAGTTTTTACTTAGGCTACTCTTTCTCATACAGACTCCTTTGTATACATAAAACGCGTCCGAACGAATACGTACTAATGTATAGGTATACATAGCACACACATACACACGCGCGCGCGCGCGCGTTACACATATACATGAAAAACATTTTGCATACACGAGTACTTATGTATATACAAAGATTTTTTTGTATGCACCGGACTGAGCAGACGGTTTTTTTTTTTTTTTTTTTTTTTTTTTTTTT
>NIPQ01014735.1:0-21081 GCA_002806875.1 Lepidotrigona ventralis hoosana
TGGAGTGGTACGAAGCGGCGGGAATTTCAAATTCCATGCAATTTTCATTTGAGGGACAAATGCTTACGAATGTTCACGGGAAAATTCGACGAAAAGGGGGAAACTGGAATGATAGGTGTCCGCGAGACAGAGCGAAAATATGAATGCGGGTACCGAAATTATATTAATAATGCCACGCTTTCATCCCTCGACGTCGCCGCGTCTCCGCTGTGCTTTAATTAAATTTTCGTACGTTTTATACCGTTTGTCGCAAATATCACGCTGTTATTTCTCATCGACTTCCAAAGAAACTTCTGAGACGGACGCTTAATGCAAATCCTTTGTCGCGTTTATGTATTTTTTTGTTTTCTTTTATTTCTATTGCATAAAAGAAATCATGCGCATATGGGCTGGCTCATCTAGGAACAATGTGGAAAACTAGGGAATTCTTGAAATTTTCTATGAATCTAACGTTGATAAAGTAGATCTCTCGAATGGATTACTCTTAAAAGGGGCAACACCGGTTTAGTACAAGATCATCCATGATAGGTGGCGTACACGTTGGTTTCTTATTTCTATATTACATCATCCTCTAAATTATAATTTTATGGCGATTGAAATTAATTTTGAATCAATATGGTTATTATAAAATATAATCGTTATCAAATAACGATAGTCAAGCGACTCGATAATCCGTTAAAAATTTATTGAACAGAATTATAAATTTAACTCTCGAAATTTTTTCCAGTTATATACTTACAATGTCTCACAGAATTATGAATTTAACTTTCGACATTTTTTTTATGTTCGAGTTATGAATAAATAATATATATACGAAAATCTGCAAAATGATCAAACAGAATCTCTCCCAAAGTATAATTAACTTTTTAATTATTTAATTTTTATTGTTCCTCGAGGGAGAAGAAGCTAAAAGTGCAAACAAGTTCTATTTCGAATTTCGCCGTGCGTCTGTCCACATTTTTGCTGTTAATGCAGTTTACAACGGAGAAGCAAGAGGGAGTGTCGCTCCAAGATTGATATCTTCGTAACACGATTATCAGCGAAGGCGTAGACATAGCCAGTCAAAAGTAGCAAGCAGAGACGGGAGGGTTGTCACCCTTGTCTCTCCCCGAGCAGCGTGAGAAGCCAGCCATCTTGAATGATGTATGGCGCCGGTTACGAGGTCGACTGAGCGGCCATCACTCAACGCTGAGCTCCACGGCTTTTGGGGACACACGTCCTCGGGACTCTCGTTCTGTCCGCTTCTCTCTAGCCTTCTGTCTATCGATGTTCACGCTAACTGTGACTTCGTTCAACTCTTCGCCAAATTCATTCGGTTTTTATCCTTCTCTTCCTCGTTTCTTTTTCTTCTTCTTTCTTTCCGTTCTTTTCTTTTCCTCAATTAATCAATATATATATATATATATATATATATGTATGTATGTATACATATTTCGAACAATTCTTAGAAATAGTGATAGAGTTACAATCGTACATGGATTGATATAGTAGATAACCAGTTATCTGAACTTGTCAGTCGTTCATAGTTTATACATTTGGATTTTATAACAATACGTCGACAATTGGACAATTTATATATGATAGTTCAATCGGGCATTATCTAAAATTTCGTTTAATAAATAAAACAATAAATGAACTTTAAATATACATGAAAGTCTACTATATAGAAAATTTTACACAATACAAAAAGATATATAAAACATCCAAACTATTTTTATAATATCTTTTACTGTATTTATAATATTTAATAAAATANAAAACAATA
This sequence comes from Lepidotrigona ventralis hoosana, assembly GCA_002806875.1. NCBI lineage: Eukaryota > Metazoa > Arthropoda > Insecta > Hymenoptera > Apidae > Lepidotrigona > Lepidotrigona ventralis. The sequence goes on from NIPQ01014735.1 coordinate 1,766, forward strand.
AATGAACTTTAAATATACATGAAAGTCTACTATATAGAAAATTTTACACAATACAAAAAGATATATAAAACATCCAAACTATTTTTATAATATCTTTTACTGTATTTATAATATTTAATAAAATATTTTTATAGTATTTAATAAAATATTAAATTTGTTGTAAATATAATAGTTCGTTATAGTTATAAATATTATTATAAATATAATCCACTGAGAATAATGATATTGAAGGATTTTAAAGTAAATTTTAATTAAGCAATCCTTGCAATTCAATTAGAAAAGAAGTACCAAGCCAGTATTGTATTATTACAAATATAAAAAATTTCAAATTTCACTTTCGATAAACTAAGAAATACGGGAATAAACACTTTGAGCATTTAAGATATATATCGTTCTTTAAGATTTGTAAATATTCTAGAAAAACTAAAGTCAGATATACTTCAAACTCAATCTTCTCTAAACAAAGCTTTAAAAAAGATTCCTTTCCTTTCTATTTATCTTTTCTTTGGGAAGTTCTCTTTCCGAGAATGATCCTATCAGAAAACGACCTGTATACCTATATGCAATAAATACAGACATAATGTTTATTAAGTAAAATAAATACTTGACCCAACATAGATGATTACGTTCCCTTAAAAGCATGCTCAATTGTCAAACAGTCCATTCGTTTATCACATCCTTTCTATCTAATTTACCCTATCTGTATAGTATTACTATTACAATTTTACTCAAAATAATCCCCAAAGTTCTTGTCGTTTTTGCTTTTACATTTCAACTTTCTATATCCTGATTAATATACGAAATCTTCTGTTTTGAGAAACAAATTTTTATGATAATTTATACATAAACTTTAATAACAATTAAAGTTTAAAATTCTATTTAGAGATAGCTATGTTAGATATTTTTCATGTGATATGAATAGATAGATGTAATGCTAATAGTCATCAAATTTATTAATTTCAATAAAAATAATTTTCTTAATCTCGATTTGAAAATCAAAGATCACTCTTATTCTATAATTCAGCATTTATATGTAAAAAAAATCTTCTACCAATAATAAAAATAAATTTATATATATTTCGTACGTTCAGATAGATACAAAATAATTTTTATATCATCAAAATTAAAAGAAATATTTTTCATTAAGTTCACCATCCTATAAAAGTAGGTTTTGTGAAATTTTTTCACATCTTCAAAAACAACGAAGATATTCGAAGTGATCATGTTACGTGATATACTCTATACGAACAAATTGTCGCAAACATCTACTATCACATTTCAAATTACTCATAAACCGTATTTCCTAATTTTCATAAAACTTTATTTGAATGATCTCCATCCCGCAAGTTTCATTCGTCGCGACAATATCACGCGGAAAATACCATTCCAAGCAAATTCGATGCGGTGGAAAAAAAATTGAAAAATAAAAGAAACGGAAGAGGAGAAAGTAGCAAAATCGAACAGGACGGGGCGCAGAAATTGATGGGCATTTCGCGAGAGCGGAGTACGGCGGCCGCGTACATATTCGTAACGAAAAACGGTCACCGTTTCCATATGACGGGCCGTCAATGACAGTAGCTCGTAATCAATAACCGCATCAAGCTTACACACATTGCCCCACACGTTCCTCCCGGAACGCAGAGCCATTTCGCGTCCTCCACCCCCGATGGGTGCGATCTTCTTTCGTTTCGTTCCCCTATCGGCGTATTTAATATGCAATACCCCATTTACCCCATTGAATACCCCGACGAATCCACTCGAGGGATGCTTTTCGACCCACATTTCTCCGAGCCTATTCCTCCACCCTTTCTTCACCTAGTCTCGCGTACGAACTTTGGGATAAGATTCCTAATCCGGGGAGAAATTAGGGATAGGACACATGAAATAACTTGTGATCGTCTTGTTCGATTAATTACAGTATGATGAGCGTGAATTTGGTTGGTAAAATCGGGTTTGTAAAAGTTAAATAAAGATCTCTAAGCCGAGAATAGTCGAGGATAAAGCAACTTGCATTATAAAGTCAATTGATTGATTATTTCGATTTTCTTCTTAGTTAGATCGGTAAAATTTTTACAATTTTCGAAAATTGAAGAATCGAGACTTTACTCTTTCCTTGTTTAATCTCCGTATGAATTAATTGTAAGATTTTTAATCCAGGAGAAATTAGGAACAGGACAGATAAAATATACCTTCTCAGATTAATTACAATAAAACAAATGTTGTATTAATAAAATGGAGTTTTGAAAAGTGGAAACGTCAACGTCAGAAAGCAGCAGAAATAAATTAACAATTTGAATATTTATCTCCTTTCTACGGAAATTATCGCGGAAATCTCGAAGATCAACGAAACAATAGCAATTCAGGTAATCATGAAATCGCCGAAATACCTTCGATCTCTTAATCCGTTCGTCCAAAGTGAACACCGGCTAAACTGAATTATACAAGTCATTGCAATTAATTAGCCTTAATAAAAATTATACGAAAGAATCGCAATTATAAGGGGCCGTTAGCCGACCACTCGGGGGTGAGTTCGCGTTTATCTCCCTCTACGAAAGAAAGAAAAAAAGAAAGAAAGAAAGAAACAGACAGCATCGCTTGATTCCATAGGGAGAGAGAGGGGCTCGATTCCATGGGAAACGTTGGCAGGCAGTTTGTGGGTAACCCAGAGAGAAACAGCCGCCGCTGGAGCAAGCTACAGCGAGGCAAAACGTTCGCAACGAGGGTGGAAGCCAGAAGCGCGGCGGAGAAAACGAGAAAGAAGGACGATGAGAGTCCAGCCGCCGGCGCTGGTGTGGAAGAAAAAAGAGTCACGAGATGCCGGAGCTGCCCTCCAGATGGGAGGAGAGGGTGAATCGGAGAAACAGAGGGGTAGTGGTCGGGTGCCGACCGGGATGAAACCGGGAAATCGTGGGTGGTGGCTATGGAACGGAGAATCATGGAACGTGAAACCATAGAACCGATGGACAAAACGAGGCTGGAAGCGGTTCTTACGGTAAAACAGAGATGGAAAGAATGGAAAGAAGGGTACAAGGAGAGGGGTGGCTGGCTCTAGAACGGAAAAGGGGAGGTTGACCGGCGATATTGGCGGTGAGAAGAGGGGGTGAGAGGAGGATCGAGAGGGGTGCCGGCACGCGGATCCTCTCGGAGCACCGCGCAATCCCGGGGGCCGCTTTAAATGAGTCAGCGTTTTTATGCCTCGCGATGTTGTCAAAGCGCAAACAGCACCCGATAATATATCATCCGTTGCGCAAGCAATCCCCTTCAACCACCGAGACACGGCTACGGTTCTACGCGCGGTTGAAAGCGTTCACGGGGACTAGGAACTCGATGGACGCAAAGAGGAGTCCTGCAACAAGGACTGTTATGTTTGTACAACCTGTAATAATGAAGTTTGATAAGGGTTGCAGCGGGAGGGGGGTAGGGAAGAGGATGGACGCGCCAAGTGCAGCCAGGTGACTATGATACGCGAATCTGCCCGCGAATGAAATATAGCACCGACGCTGGTTGAATGGTTGACATGATAATTTGCGACCACCGGGTCAGAAAACCCAAGTAAGAGAACGTTTCATATCATGATAAAGAGAACGTTTTTTGGATTCGAGATAAATTAAATGTATAAGGATATCAAAATCACTTAGATATTAAAAATATACATACGGAATATAGAATCTAGTGATTACAAATAACATTGACACACCATTGCAAATACTTATTACAGTATTCACATATTAACTGATTAGACCAAGTTAAACTTTTAGTCGTTCAATGATGAAAATTTAACATTGTGCTTCATTTTAAGACAAGGATACGTACCAATACTTTTTAGTCACTATACAGATACTATATTATAATTTATTTATAGTTAATTATATGCGTTATGATTTCACGGTTCAACTATAGCTATATAGCTATATGCAACTATATGTTCATGTCTAAGTTAAATTTTGCTAAACATTACGGAAGGAAACATAAATCATTGCAATACGTTGAGACAGCTATTTTGCAAAGATTTACCTAGTGATACGTTTCCCTTCTAACCTTGAAAAAGGATATATAATAATATAATCTTTTTCAACAAGTCTGTTTCCAAGTCTGTTTCCAAGTCTGTTTCCAAATCTGTCAACTACTGACTTTTTGTTTCGTGCATTTATTTGGTTTCGACTACAAACAAACTGATAAATCTCGAAAAGGACCCTAGAACAGCCTCCCATTTATTTTCGCTTCAGAATTTCAGCAGTAAATTATGAAAATTTCCCTTTTCTCTAACTCTTTTTTGCTTATAACGCTGTTTTGTTCATCCATAACAGGATTTCACATTTCCTCTTTTTCTTTCTTTCTTCGTATTAAGGGTTTCCTACAGCTTTCGACATTTCTCGAAAATATTTCAATCTCTTATTATTTAAAACGTGCATCCCTCTTTTTATGAGCCAATTGGTTTTTTAAGAAAGGATTTCACACATTTAATACATTTCTAAGAAAGGATTTCAACTAACTCTTTGGCTGTGTAATAAAATGACGAGAAATTATTACTCGGGAAAATTATTATTTCGTTCTTTTTAATTTTTACGAATGAAGATTTTTTATACAGAATAACATTCAACTTTCAATCATATTTTATTATTGAAATTGCATTACGAACGATAGCTAATATTCAGAATATGATACTTATTTATAATATTAAATTATAGATTGATACTGATATTGAAGAAGAAGTAACACATGTATGAATAAATATAAATAGTTAACGTCCTTTCCTTCTGTTTTATGGAAACTTTACTCATCGAGTTTCAGTTTTTATCGTTGAAATAAAGCTGGCCTCGTCTCGTTGGTGCAAAGTACAAAGAGGTTTGTCGAAGAATTTACGCGAAGGAATCGTCGACGGTGTCTCGTTGACGGCGTCGAGTCCGTTCCATTAAAATACGATACAAGTTGCTCGTGAAGAGCGACAGCCCACTGATTTTGTATTCAGCCAACTTCCGTTATAAAATTGCGAACTTTTTTGCACGACGCTGAGACACGGGACAAGAAAGAAGCGAGAGGTGGGAAAGAAAAATGGTCGCGCACGGACGACAAAAATTCTACGAATGCAAAACTTTCGGTCCCGTGAACACGTTTCTTCCTACAGAGATGCAATGAGGAGAAATTTAAAAAAAAAAATAAATAAATAAAAAAATGAACAGCATAAAAAGAAGAAAATAAGAAAATTTATTCTCGACTCTTGAAGAAGATATTTTCGTATACGATGGTATACGAAAGATAAAAATATGTATTAAGATCATACATGAGAAAGAAAATTCCTTATTGTGAAATAAAATTTATGTCGAATGAGTATCGAGTGCAATGAAATATATGCATGTAAAATAACGTAAAATAACAGAACGGTAACAACATTTTTTTAGAATTTTGAATTAAGTTAAATTAAATGAAATTCAAACAAAAATGTCATACGAACCCTGTCCTACACATTGTTATAGTGTTTCCCCGTTACGAGACAGACTTAAATGAACCGTCAAACATACTAACCACACTTCATATTCTACGTCATTAAATTTTTTTAAATTTCGCATAAATGTCTAATCATCATACGTAACATAATTATTTACTTCCTGAGTGAAAAACTTCAACTACGTGCTCTTTGTGAGAAAAACGTACAAATAAATTCTTTGAAACAATAAATGAAAAAATAATTGTTCTCTAAATAATATTCCTTTCAAATCTTTCTTCGTTGCGCTCTCAAAAAGATCGATTCCCAAGAATTCACCGCGCGCTCCCAGCTTCGAATAAACATCCAGCAAGCGGAAGTTTTCGCAAAACTTCCTTAACTGTAACTGGGAGAACTCGGAAAAGTCGATCGAAGGATGACAGAAAGGTAAGAATCTCAGAAAAGAGATGACGAACGAGCGTGAAGGTGGAGTAGAACGAGGAAGGGAATAGAAGATCGACGGGACGAGGGTGACTATGACGCGAGACGTCAACCGAGCTGACGGGGTAGCTTTTCCTAGCGTGAAACCAGCCGGTGACGACGAGGACGGAGGGAAAGTCGGAATAACTTGGTAAACTTTAACCTCCAGAGTATAAAAAGTGGGATGCCTTCTTTTCTATCTTCTCGCAAGGATCTCGGTATCCGGCCACGACGTTGACGGCTCGCTCCGATCTCGCCTTTGCCTCGCTGATAAAAAGAAAAAAAACGCGTCATATCCGCGACCGCTTCTTGCGTTCAGTCTCGAGGTCCTCGCAAACGATCGGTTCCTTCGCGTTTATTGAAACGAAATGGCGAAAGCTATTCTTCTCTGTTTCGTCACGATTGATAGCGAATCGTTCTTCGTTAAAATCGGTCAACGCTGCGAATTGTATTTTTTTTTTCTCTTTTTTTTTTGTTATCTACTATCTTCAAACTGACGGAAATGAAAGTTTGATCGTTTTCTTCATACTTTGTATCATCTCTGTTTTTCTTGATTCAATCTGAATTGAATTCAATTGCTTTCTTTGGTCTTGGATATTTCGAAACCGATTTAACAAGGACAACGAATTGTTATTATAAAATATTAGAAAATTCAGCTTGCTCTTTGAATTCTAATATAACTTACTCTCTAAGGAAGTAAATGTTAGTTGTAACAACAATGCAGGTTTATTTAATTTAGACAACATGCAATCTCCATTCATATAAAAACTTTAGAACAGTGAAAGAAATATGAAAGATGCAAAAGGAAAATTATGAACATATATAATAATGACCGACTAAAGTAATAATTTTAAGATTGTTTTACAATGATCGAAATATATCAAATCGCTTGTTGAATGGAAATTTGATTGGTATTATAAAAATGTATTTTATTAATTAAAGGTATAATATTTATATGATATCATAGAAATATTAAAAATCTTATTTCGTTTGCAACGGCCGAATGCCTGCATCCACTTTCTCCTAAAGTACTTAAATCCCTCTTTCAATGACCCAGGTAGCAATCTAAGTTACAAGCATAATCCGTTATGTACACAAAATCCTCTAAAGTACTGTTTAACTTGTTCAGGTGATAGAACGAGAGAGCAAAACAGCAAAAGATTCGGCATTAGAATATGACCATATGGCACGGAAGGCACGCGTGCGTAGGTATAGAGAAATGGTTCAAGGCGACGAGACCTGCGGCAGAGCGAAGGAGAAAAGGAAGGAGAACGAACAAGGTAGCGAAGAGAGAAAGAGACGCACGAGGTTTGGTCGAGGCACTAGGAGGGTTGTGCTAAACCAACCCTTAGCAACGCTCTCGCGACGCGCTATCCTGGCGGATAACATCAGCGGCTTCAGGCCAGGAAATGAAAATCGCTCCGACACTGTTTAATTTAGATAAAAGCATATGTTACACGACGAGCCAAGCGCAGAGGAAAGGGGTTGAGGTGGTTGCGCGTTCTGACCTTTCGAGAAAGTATTGTATTTCGCATTCTATTTCGCTACGAAGCTTCTACTTTCCCATTTTTCTGACTTGCGATCGAAACAATTCCAGATCTATGTAAAGACTGAATGGTCATGTTACAGTTATTTTATTATTCTACGGATGTTTGTAATGTTGTACAATTTTTCGAAAAAGAACTTCTAATCACGCATCTAAATTAGAAGACGCAATTCTGGGGAATGTTCTGATAAGAATTCTCATAAAATAAACTTCGATAATATTCCAACTTCGATAATATTCCAATTCGTCAAACCAACGCAATGAATTAGCTTGAAATAATGTAACATCTGCGAAAATGGTCTGTTTCGAGAAATAGCATGTACAGATGTATGATTCTTGAGACTCTTAAGAATTGATTTGAGATTCTTAAGAATATTTTAATTTTATTCCACTCTCTTGTAAACAGAAATATCTATTGATGATCGCTATTTAAATTTTTTTCACAGTCACAATAAACCAAAATAAATGCAATAAAATGGCATCTTTTCAGCGTCGGAAATAAGGATGGAACAAAGCCGACGCTGATTCAGTCGTCATTATTATATAAATATAATTAAAAATATAGATATAATAAAAAATATATATTTATTAATATATATAAAAATAATTATTAATGTATATGTAAATAAATCCCATTTTTACCTTCTTATATTAACACGTTGAATGCCACGCTTACTTTACATGAAAATACTTTATTATGCGATACATATTAATCATGTTTAATGAATTTATCTTATTGGAGGTTGTCGGTGATCCCCGTGACGCTGAAATGCATTTCTCCGATTTTTCGCGATATCTAACCAAATGATCGTATATATAGTTCACCACTGCGTAGTGGTACCACCGTAAAGTGGTACAGGAAATTAGCAATAAAATTATTATTAAATATATGTATCGTAAATGCAATAGTATTGTTTAAACAAGTAACTAGCAGAAATATTGAAATTCCCGATTTCAGAATGAAAATAGAATATTTAACGAAATGTCGTAATAATGAAATTGAGGGTTGCATTTCTCCACGTGGAAGCTTACTGAGAAAACCGCGTCATGAATTAAAAAGAATGTTGAGAAAAGATAGGACTGTACTAGTTTATCTTTTCTTTGTTTGCAGTGTTTTAATATAACACATCGCAATATGCGCTCATACTGATATATTTTATTTTATTTTACATGTAAATAAAACTATTTTTATAAGTTCTATGCTGCATTAATTTCTTCACACCATTGTAGTAACGATGACAATGTTGAAAAGTTTAAGAGCATGGAAATTTACTCGAATTATGTGTTTTTATTAATCATGGTTGGTCACCGTTGCTACGAACAAACTCAGTGGCAGTTACCGGTTACCTCCATGACATTTAACGTGTTAATAAATCATTAATTACTACGTGTCATTCTGGCTTATATCCTTTGGCAATATTTTTTTCATCTCCGTGTTCTTGTTTTCTATTCCTCTACTGATCTCGCAAAGACAAAGCCATCGTTAAAGACGATCCACTCTCTGACCTCGAAATCCGTCCGGAATCGGGAATACTCATTTAGAAGCAACGTTCTATCTATTGCCTCTGATTTTATCGAGGATCGTATTTATTGCAAATTTTATTATTTTTCAATTGCAAGCTGAGTAACTTTTTAAGAGAAAATTCTTCAGATTTTTAAATATTTCTTTTATATACATAATACTAGAATTACTAGCGAGTTAAGTATGAAATGTCAATTATTCTAAATCTAAATATCGAGCATTGAGATTAGATTACTGGCAATCAGAATGATAGAGTTATATTGACAATTTGAATAACTAAACTATTTTGAGCAGGAATATTAGCAATCAGAATTGGCAACCAGAATGACTAGAAAATTATGCGAACAAATATATGCAAGAGGAAAGTCAAACTTTCATCCATATATTTTATAAAAAATCTTTACGCACGCGTTGTATTTTTATGTTTGTTAGTTACTAGATAGGACGAGACATTCTTCTATTTTCAGTGTCGTAAAAGACTACTACTTCGTATCAGTTCATCTACTACGTCATATTTCATGAATTCCTATGCACAGGAATTATCTAGTAGAAACAAAGCTCGATAACGATCACAGTTATATTTTTGAACTTCAGAAAGTAACTTCTTCTCCGTAACTTTTCGTCAAACAGTAGTGAGAAAGTCAAGCACCTGACTTTTTCCGTTGCTTTCAATTACTTAAATAACTCATAAACTTCGTCGAACTCCTTTACTTAAAAAGGAGCCAGAGTATTTCTTCTTCCTCCATTTAACAATACAATCACATATATACAATATAAATTTGCAGAACTCAATGATACGAATATAAGGGATAAATTTAGATCAACATAAATCGAAGTATATGAATTCGTTCGTTTCGTCTAAATGAACCCATTAGATCATCCCGATGTTTCCAATCGCATATTTTATAAAATAGGAGAAAACCGTTCTGATCGTTCGATCGAAGGTGACATGCCGTTCGGTCGGTACACGACGAATGGTGTGCTGGCTCAATGGTTGCCTACAGTCTTACCATAAATCGCTGGCGTAATCGCATTCCGATCGACACGGAGGATTTTCCATACCAATCTGGGAAGGAAGTTAAAACGCCATAAATTACGAGGACGACGCCTGCTACAGAAGACAAGTACAAGGGATTAGAGAGACGTCTTGATAAGACGTTTACATTCTTCGTGGCACGAAATAGTAACGGTGATGAGCCTTTAAATGATGAGCCTTCTGGAAAATCTCTTGTGTTTGACAACTATGGTCCATACCCATTGTCCTCTGTCATCTTTAATGTCTATAGAAAATAAACATAAACACGCTTTCCATTCAGTCTTACATCAATTTTGATTCACAGTAAGTAAAGCGTTTTTCAGTAATTCGGAGAAAGAATAACCACTTATATTATTATTTATGGCAATATTTTGACTGGCTAAGTGCTATATATATATATATTGTACAGAATCTTTCATTTTCAAGATCTTCGCTTGAGTGGAGATTATAACGGAAGATAAAAATATTTGCATTGCCTTGAAAGCTATTTCAGCAAATAGATAGAGAGAAAATAGAGAGAAAAAGGAATACAACATAAAATATAAGTTAATAATAAATTTCTTGAAAAATGGCAAAAGAGTCTCTTAATCTTGGTACGAAATATTAACGGCGATGAGTCTTCTGGAAAGTCTCTTGTGTATTACAACTATGGTCCATACCCATTGTTCTCCGTACATCTTTACTGTCAATAGAAAATATACACAAAACCTTTCCATTCAATCTTACATCAATTCTAATTGACAGTAAGTAAAGCACTTTTCAGTAATTCGGAGAAAGAATAACCACTTATATTATTATTTATGGCAATATTTTGACTGGCTAAGTGCTATATATATATATTGTACAGAATCTTTCATTTTCAAGATCTTCGCTTGAGTTGAGATTATAACGGAAGATAAAAATATTCGCATTGCCTTGAAAGCTATTTCAGCAAATAGATAGAGAGAAAATAGAGAGAAAAAAGGAATATAACATGAAATATAAGTTAATAATAATTTTCTTGAAAAATGGCAAAAAAGTTTCTTAATCGTTGCCGACGCATGCTAACAGCGACTTTATGGTTCCGAACGCGTAGATGTCTATTTTGCGTAATTTTCGTATTAGTTTTCACTAACATTTGGTTTATTAGCATTGTAGCATCAGTGTAAATCTAAATAATAAAACTAATTATTCGAAATATAAGCATTACGTGATATAAACGTCCAGAATCATGAAGTCGCTGTTAGCACGCACGCGTCCGCAGTGCTAAAACTTTTGAATTTTTTCAAAAGAATTATTAGATTGCGATCTATGATTCTTTGGGAAAGTTTTGCCTTCGTAATGAGTAGAAAAAAACAAAGCAAAAGAGAAAAAAAATTGTTCACCTTCAAATTCAATCAAAGTCAATTTTACGGCAGATTCTTTACATGTATTTCCATCAAATTGAAAGTGTGAAATTAGCCGCAGACAAACGTTTCTTTCACTCTGTACATTCTATGAAATTTATTATCTTGGTATTTCTTATAAATGTTTCAAACTTTACTGTTGGATAATAAGAAATGATGACTTTTAACCAAAAGATTCTGACTATCAAGATTTGTAAGAAAAAAATTGTAGAATAGATTTTCGAAGAGGGCCGAAGAAGTTATACAACAGATTGGTTCAATTCGATTACGATTGACAATTATCTATCTACGTTGTTTTCTATTTTATTATTCATATCTACGAATAATAGATTTGATTAGATAGATTATTATAGAGGTGAATATTTGAACGTACTACACGATAATTCGATATCAGATAACGAATTATTTGGATAATTACTATTGAAAATACAACCTGAATTTAATATCGTTTCTTCCAAAAATTGTTTCTGAATTCGAAAACTCTGAAAATCAAAGAAAATAGAACAAGATTCCAACGATCAATTATTCCAAGCTTTTGAACGTGATAAAGCTACGCATATGTAATGAAGCCATTATGGTCAGCTTCCATTACGATCAGATTAACAGCGGCCGTCCAATTTATACCATATCGATTAAATACAATATGAACTTGTAATATCTTTGTGGTACAATATTTAAAATTATCATAAACGGATGTTCTCGAACGAAAATTTTCATGAAATTCTTATAAAAATTAGTAAAAACTGTGAATGAAATAAACAGAAAAATTACATTTAGTAAGGAAATTGTTTATGAGAATTGTAAAAACGTATTAAAAAGACTTTTTAAAAATAGCAGAAAACTTTGAAGGTTACTGGAAAATGGTACTCCCACGTATTACTACTCGTAACGGTATTGGTCAAAGTCGAACAATACAAGGATTAAGAACGGACCTTCTTGACTACCCGGATGTAAGTAGGGTGGAAAGAAGGAAAGCGAAATTGGTCACGTTCAATGGGGGTGGGGTAAAGGATTCATAGGTCTCTCTTCATAGCTCTGATTGGCCGGAAGAAATATCACCTGAACTCCTACACAAATTGTAAGGTACGAAATATTTGAAGGCTTGTTTTCTAAAATTTTGAACATACTGCAAAGTTAGAGTCTCGGAGTAAGACCTCGGAGCTACAGTTCAGAGTTAGACCTCGGAGCTACAACTCAGAGTTAGACCTCGGAGCTAAAGTAAGAGAAGTAATCGTTTAAAGTGAATTAATTCGTTCGAAATAAAGTGGTTGTTCGAATAAATAAATCGTTCGAAATAAAGTGGTTGTTCGAATAAATAAATCGTTCGAAGTGAAGTGGTTGTTCGAATAAATAAATCGTTCGAAATAAAGTGGTTGTTCGAATAAATAAATCGTTCGAAGTGAAGTGGTGATGGCGTGCACGAATGTTGGTGACACAATTAATTACATCATAAATATGGCTAACCAAGATATGGCTAATCATAATTTGCCTCTAACACCTACAAGCATATTATCTGGAAGCTCGTTTTCGCCTTCGTTGCAAAATCTCAACAGCCACGGATCTCAATATGATCTACCAAGTTGCTCTATAAATTTACCAACTGGATCAAACTTCCCAACTGCATCAAACTTCCCAATTGGATCAAATTTACCAACTGGATCGAACTTACCAACTGGATCAAGTTTACCAACTGGATCAAATTTACCAACTGGATCAAACATACCAACTGGATCAAACATACCAACTGGATCAAACATACCAACTGGATCAAACATACCAACTGGATCAAACCTACCAAATTCAACGAACCAGATGCAAGCAAACGGGATCTCCGAACAAGAAAATGTTGCTAGCACATCAGGACAGGCAAAAACTCAGGCCACGAGAAAGAAAAAATCACCTCCTCGAGGTATGTATCTATATCTTTATTTATTCAGATCTAATTTCGAATATAAAATTATTTTTATTCGGCATTCTTATAAATTGAAATTAAGTATAACGATTTAAGAAGCGAGAATAACGTTTTGTTCGAATTTTTAAAGATATTTTATATAGATTGATAAACTGCCGGAAAATTATTAGAGGATAGATTAATAAAATTAAGACGTGTAACTTATTAAAATATAAAATTTATTAAATAAAAAGAGCTTTTATTTTCTAAAAAAACGGTGAAAAAGTTTTCTCTCGGTGTAGAATCTCAAAACTTGTTCTTTTTTTTTTGTTTTCGCCATTTTATTGAACATTAGAATTAGACAAAGAAATGTTAATTAATTCGTAAATGAATTTTTGTCGTTTTGATAAATATTATTCTTTTTAAACATAATACTAGTGCTCGTCTAATAATAGAGCTTCGTTATTTATATATGGCGAAATTAGTAAAAGATTCGAAATTAGCCCATTATAAGGGAAAAAAAGAACACGCGAACGTTTTTATTTGATAGCTAAAATTACACAGAAACGTTAAACAAGAACGTTCGCCGTTCGTCGCGGATTCCAGGCAAATAGACGTTCCCGCAGACATTATTGAATCAAGTTTGATTAACGAGCTGCCCATTTAGGAGACTTTAGTCTTGAGGGATTATAAAACGGCGCTCTCGCCCCGCTTGCTCGTCGATGCTCTACATAGGTTTACATAAAACAGAGTCACCAGATGATGGACTGCTATCCTTAGGTCAGCGGTGACACGTTTATTGGTTGCAAAATACACGCTCGATCGTCTCAGTACCGTCGCACGAAAGACAGAGAAAAAGATTCTTCACTGAAAATTTCTCATTTCTCGTTTCAAAAATTTCTTCTTCCTTCCAAGAAATCTGTGCAGCTAAAGTTAAACATCAAACGGGAGGTTAAGTTTTCAAAAAATATTTCCTAAACTCTCTTCGTTTCTATGTTTCAAGAATTTTAATGAAATTAACTTAACAATGGGGTCGATGGACAGATAAAGCGCTTATCATTTCCGTTTTCGTCACGAGTTCCACAGTCCTTCGTCATATGTTCTGTCTCCGTAGTTCGATCAAAATGTGAAAATCGGGCTCCCCATCTTCGACGATAACGTTTCCTCGAACGTTCCTTCTTTTCCCCGGGGCACCGATATGCCCAGAAATAGTTAAGAAATCACGCAGTTCGCATCGCGTGTCACAATAGGCTGTTGATTTAATGGTAAATGGAGAAAAAAAAATACGTAGGCACGTGTCTAGTCATGTAGAAATTCCTATGCTTATACTTTATATTCTGTCGAAAATTAATGTCAGATTGCTGTCCAATTACTTTCATACATTATAAATTCGTAAATTTTTAGATGACTGATAGGATAAAATTCGGATACGAAAAGACATTTAATTCGTGGTAAAGAATTTAGAGGAAAGTAGAGTAAAACCGGGTACCTAATGCATTTAGCTTCGTAACATAAAATTGAATGACAAAAAAAAAAAAATGCATAAGGCTAAATCTTTTAATTGGAAAAAATTATTTGGCTCACGGGAAAATAAAATTTTCTGGAAATATGCAAAATATTCGATTTTCCCCCAAAAGATAGACAAAACCGGATATTTATTAAAATACGTATAAAATGAAATATAGTTATAAAATTTTTATTTTTATTAGTAAAAAAAAGTAAAAACAGTTATTTTTAACAACTTTATATAGATTGTATAAATATTCTATTTGATCTGTTAAAAATTATGTTAATTACTAGTTTAGTAACTTTTACTGTATTTATAAAAAATTTGAACTATTTCAACATATAAATATATATACATATATCTTAATTAACAAAATAAAAGTCGCAATATTAGTCGATATCTTTAATCCATTGTTCTTCGGATTTGGAATAGATCAAAATATCGAAGAGAGTCAAAATACTAAGGACTATAGAATACAAATATTACTTATCTGAATGGATCCCTGAATGTGGAAACACTAAAAAACAATCATTTAAATCACAAAATATCGAAACTCTTCAAGTCGAAATTTTCAACTCTCTCTGCACACAACACTATGATGTTGATTGTTTCCGAAACTTATAGATGAGGTCGGAATATCATGCCACAGTTCATATCGAAGCTCTTGTTTTAGAAAAACAATGGTACCCGGTTTGACTCGTGCACCCGGCTATACTCTACATTCCCCTAATCAAATGATGAAGAATTAAGCGCGTTTTTGGTATCGCGTGTTACCGCTATTGCAATTGAATTGGGTTGTTAATATAATCCAAGAGTTGTTAATATAATCGATTTGTTGCAAAATTTTATTTTATATTTCGCAGTCTCCGTCTGGAAGAATTAAATTCAGCGATAGAATAGAATGTTCAACGATATCAGTTAACAATTAACAAAGTCTCCAGTAGTAAAATGAAAAGAATTTTAAATGATTCACAAAATTATGAGATTAAATAATTATTCATAGACTAAAAGGAAAATAGTAATTTTCGAAGTAGTTTCATTTCTATAGGATGTTCATTACACTTTCTATGATTTCTCTCATACAATCAGTTCGTTATAATTATATGTTAAATCAGAGCCAGTTAATTGCGACAGTGGAGGGCGCAACCATTGGTCAGGAAAGTAGGGGTAAAAGCTCGTGTGCCCCTTAACACCAAGTTTAGCCAAGTAGCTACATATTATCATTGAATTCAAAAATTAATTACAAATTGTCGTGTGCCATCAAGTTGTCCTCAGCTTTTCATTTGTATCTTTGAATTCAAAATTGAATTGTTTGTCATTTACAATTAATTATCATTATCACACCAAGTTTAGCCAAGTAGTTACATATTATCACTGAATAGCTTCAAATATTAAGTGAAAATTGTCGTGTGCCATGCAACCAAGTTATCCTCATCTTTTCATTTGTATCTTTGAATTCAAAATTGAATTATTTGTAAATAATTATCATTTAATGTAATAGCACAGTTTGAATTTTCGCTCTTTGAATAGCAGAGAAACCGGATAGCTCATAAGATGTCAAGTTTTCCATTAAGCGTTCCTTAACATCTTGGTGTTCTTTAAATAATTGCTTTGCCACGAGAAATTTATGTTTTAATAAAATATATTAATTTATATTTTAATAGAAGGTATTAAAAGAATAATTTTTTGTTTAAAAAAAAAGTCCTAAATTCTAAATTTATTTCCAAGCAAAACGCATTTCTCGCTTCAAAAGTAAATTTAAAATTAATAAAAAATTAATGAAAGTTTAAAGAAAACTTGAATGAAAATTTTTGTCTAGAAAAGTAAATATTTCTACTAAAAGGATTCTACTCCTTCAAATTCTGAAAATATTACTTCTCTAGTCATGAATTTTAGTAATTCAAACGTACAAATATCTTACGAATTTACTAAATGGAGAATGAATTTTGATTTTCAGCTCAAACGCAGAAATCCAATGGCAAGAGAACTCGTACAGCCTACACCAGTGCACAACTAATAGAATTGGAAAGTGAGTTTTCAAAAGTTCATTATCTGTGCCGTCCCAAAAGAATAGCGTTAGCGGCTTCACTTGTGCTGTCGGAGCGGCAAATTAAAATTTGGTTCCAAAACAGACGGATGAAGTTAAAGAAACAGGAGTCTAATCTGGCAAAACAAACGTACAGTACGCAAAGCACATCTAATAATCCAAGTAATCCACAATTAAATGTCAATGTTCAGCTACAAAATTCGAATAATCAAATTTACCAACAAAATTCGGTACAACATCCACAACATCAAATTAATCCACAAAACAATACACAGCCAATGTCTTGTATGTACGCAACACCGCACTTTTCGTTGAACCAAATGGACAGGCAATTTGAACATTTGATACACGTTCAACCAAATCCAGCATTTCAGCAGGCACATGCATCTGCTCAGCAGTTTGCAGCCCAATATTTCCAGCCGGTTTATAACTATTATCACAATCAATGGAACACTGTGTCGAATAATTTATCAACCGAACCATCACTTTATCAACCAAATCCATGTGTTTATCAATCGAATACAGCTACGTATCAATCGAATTCTTGCTTATATGAAGGAAACAACACGGAAGCAAGTAGTTCAAATTTGAATAATTTCGAAAATAATGCACAAGCGAATCTGAACAATCTGTCAACGTTAGCAGATTTGAACAACTTGGTTCCACTTCCAAATGCGGAGGCATCCTCGTCAGTTTTGGAAGAAGCGGTTCGCAGTTCGATAGAGGTAGATTTACCTTGTTTAGATTTTTCTTGTTTGCTAGATTAAATTTCAATTAGTAAATTTTATAAAGAGTTTCAGAACTCTACAAAAAAATTTTGCATTTTCTTTCAGTTAACATATTTTTATTATCAAACTTTTATCTGCAGTACATTATCGAAAATTATCAATAGATTGTCAATTATTTTCCGACTTATCCTCAAAGAAAATTTAATCGACATAAGCAAACAATAAATCTAGGACAAGTTTAGAATAATTAGTCTAGAGATTGATGTTGATAAGAATCGAAAGCATGCGTAAGGTAGACAGAAATTCGCATTCTGTTCTACATTGAATCCGTCTTCTATTTTTATTCGATAGAAAATAATTGGTGATAAATATGCGCTCAATTTTACGTATTACATCACGAATGAAACGAAATAACAGAGAAGTAATTAGCAGTTGAACTAATTATTTTGTAAACGTATTTTCTTAAGGGTATAAGGAAATGTGTTTATTCTGTAAATTAAGATGTGTACGTGATAATAATTTTAAATACTTATAGATACTAATTAAACTAAATAATTTTAAGATATTAACTTAGAACTGACGTTGTATAAGTAAATACGTAAATAAATAATCAGTTTTCAGTAATTTTGATCAAATTATTTTAGTTCTTGTACACAAAGTTATTTTAGTCATTAACACGTATGTTTCCTTCAAAAAAATTTCTAAATATTCTTTCTTTGAAGAACAAGAGAAATAATTTTGAAAATTAAATTTTTTTTTTACGAAAAATAATGACATTTAGTCTACATTTAAAATATGAATTAGTGTCCATCAACATTCAATTTTATTTTAATCTTGTACGAAGAAAGAAAAAAAAAATATAAATAAAATAGAAATTTCTCAAAAAAAAATTACTGTATCTCTGTTAGTATGTAAGAGTAGTATGTAAGATTTTTTTTATATACCAATTTAGCGTATCGTTAAGAAATCGTATACAAAAAAATTGAAAATATTAAAAATTGAAACTTTTATAAATATAGTCTTGATTCTGTAATCTTCGAAATTCGAAGACCCCTGCACACGTTGGGTGGTGATGCATGCATCGATTTCATTTGTAATGAATGTATTCGGCATGAATCAGCAAACGAACTGACTTCACGAAACTTAGAAGTTGATGCACGCATGTTACAACGTGTGTGGGCCAAGAATCATTTGTATAGCGGTTTAATTTTGTACAGCGCGAGATTTGTTTCACTGAATTCGAGAATTCCACCAACATATCAACCGATTAATTAATTAACAAACAGAAAACGAATAGTCTGGCCATCCCCCAAGAAAAAAGAATTTTTTGAGCCGATAACGTCATCATAAATGTAAATATGCAAAAATTAGCCAGTGCACGACGTTTCTTGTTTTACATACATACTCTTCGTACTTGCATGTACGTATATATACATATGCATACATAGATTTACATATGCGCATACACATACATACACGGCCATATACGTACATACAAGTAGATACACATATATTATGTATAAGCGCGAGCGCGTGCACCACGATAGTTATGTAAGTTGCCACGTCACCGGCACTCGAATTCACGTCTATCTGTCAGTTTCCAGTCTCAAACAAGATGGATGGCCAAAGAATGGAAACTCAACCCCGCACTTTTGCATGCTTCTATCGTGAGCGAAAGAGAGATAGAGAAAGAGAGATAGATAAGTGGTGTGTGTGTGTGTGTGTGTGTGTGTGTGTGTGTGTGTGTGTGTG
>NIPQ01014838.1:0-21133 GCA_002806875.1 Lepidotrigona ventralis hoosana
GTTATGTATAGCAGGGAATAAGATGGTTAATAATTGTTTGTATTTTTATCATTTATTTAATTTCTATTTATTATTTCTATTAATTATTCAACTTTGAGTTTCGTAATCTAATCGAAAATGTACTCAATTGTATTCTAATGTACATTATTGTAGTCTCAATTTTGTAGTCTAATTACACTATCTGCAACCCAACTATATTATTTGAGGGTTAATAGTACGAAAAAGTAAGTGTTATGTATAGCAGGGAATAAGATGGTTAATAATTGTTTGTATTTCTATAATTTATTTAATTCCTATTTATTATTTTTGGTATTGTTTCAAGATGATCGACAATATAATTAGGTTATGCTTGTTAAAAGATATCATTATTCTAGTTCGACATTGATCTTCAACGATTTTTTTCAACAGTTGATCTATCGATTTAACAATCTGATTAGATACGATTAGTATCTGTATATGGTGAAATGATTATGGTTAAAAGGATAATCGATAATCAAGAGTGAAAGCTTGCCGATGCATCGCGACTAAGGAAAGTCTGAGAAACATAGCTCAAGAGTCGGGATCGATCTAGCCTTCAAGGATACCGAATACTAGCACGATCGACGATTAATTTTCTTCTGGCCTCAGGACTGGATTTAGGGATCGTAAAAATGTCGTTCGCGGAGAAAAACGATAGGGAAAAAACGAGCCTCCTAAAACGGCAAGATAGTCCCGTGCAACCATTACCGGCGCCACTTCTGGCCGCCCCTGACGTTTCTCATTGATTTACGGCGATCGATCCGTTTATCACCTTTATGTAAACGATCGGCAAATAAAGCGGCTGAACGGTCGCATACACGAAAACATAACGCGAATTTATACCGTGTTAATCCATCGAGGAACAACGACGCGTAATTTATTATTTTGTTGATATTCTTCGAAACAAATGGCGCATAGAAATATTCGAACACTTGTTCAAATTTGTCTTAAAATTAGAAAATTCAGCTACAATGGTTTTATTATTATTATTTTTTTTTTGTAATTGTCACAGATGAGTGTGGTAGAATATTGCGACACGATTCTAAAACTGATATGATAAAATTGGTACTTTTAGTTGTTCAACTTTGAGATAGAATTTTCAATGTTCGTGTAAGTAGTAATACTTAAACGATAAATATATGTAATACACACAGTTAATAGTAAAATATATTATTGTTAGGTTTTTTAATATGTAAGTTAAATTTACAGATTTATTTGCTGATTCTATAAGAAGAGTCCTTAAAGATTTTTCTTCTAGAAATTATTCATACTGATTAAACTTTGTACCTATTAGTTAAACTACGTTAAGCATAAACTACGTACGAAAATATAATAGTTTCAGCAAGGGAAATTAAATTGGAAAATAAAATGAACGAACCGGATTTTTAATTTTAATAGCATTGTTTTGGAGACTTTTATTTTGATGTTCGATATTTGATATCCGACGATTTATTTTGTAGGTACTGCGTGCCGCGTTTTATATTTCGAGATTAATACAAATTGAAAACAAGTAAACACTCATAATTGTGAAGGCAATGACTGATTCGATACGAGAGAAATTAGTTATTAAATTCAATACGTGTATGTGTGTATTTATGATTATATTATTAACGTAGGAGTAGAATTGTATCAACCGTACAGATTTAAAATCATCGTAAAGATCTTCGAAAATAATATACAGAATATAGTAATATAAAAGTTTATAAGAAAGTAAAGTAGTTAATAATCTATGAAATATTATATTATTTATGTTAAAACGACACCAACCTGTTCTAACATATTTATTCGTAATATATTTTTTTAAACACACGATACATTTTCTTATCACTTGTCTTTTAAACTTTCCTTTCCTTCGAAAAAAATATCACAAGAATTTCTTATGCATTCAAGCTATTTTTTTCCCCGATCGACTTCCTACCCTAATACGGACGCACGAAAGCCATTCTCGATGAAAGTAGCCGCAACGTTCACCGTACTATGCATCTGCAACGATACTTACGAGATAACTGTTCTTGCAATTTCTCTTCAGCGTTATAGTTCGGCCATTATCTATTCTGACAAACCACGTACAAAACCAAGTCCTTATACGACTTGTGTACGACTATCGACAATCGGTGAATTTTCGAAAGTTGCAAGGCCTGCGGAAGAGTCATCGAGCCTGCTTTTCGCTTTCGGAGAAAGTGCAAGAAATCAGGCGAGAGATAATGCAGGCTCTCCTAATTCTATGATCGTGCACGTGCAGGAGCACGTTACAAGACGCGATTATTGCGAGCGAATCTGGCGTAATTAATTCTAACGCCGAGGTCGTTTTGCAAGTTCAGCCTTTGCTTTTTATTTCCAGAGTTGATTACCATCTGGTTGCATGGGATTTGAATTATCGGCGAGTGCCTTTCCGCTGGCGAATTGCTGAGATTAATTTGGAATCGATTTTCTTTTTTTTTTTTTTTTTTTTAAAAATTTGNTGTTTCAGTTCAGCGTTTCTCAATTTTTTTTCCCGTCGCGCAACGTGACACGTTTGCGGTATAAATTTTTAAGAATCTAGTGTAGAATGAAGACGTCGAATGTTACATAGGGTTACAGCATAAATAAAAGAAGTTACGAGCGTTGAACTTTTCACTTAAGATCTAATTCCAAGAAATGAATAGAAACGTGATTTTTAGTTTATTGATTTTTGTGGGAATTAATTTAATTCAATTTGCTCAGGTTAATTCATTGATTTATGAAAATTAATTAGTTGTCACGAGGAATCAATTAACTTTGCGTGAGATCTCTGATTGAGGACGACAGAGACGCAAACAGTGGTATTTTGTTACAGTGCTGGATGGAATTATTATTCGATATTACGTGACGTATTTCTTTCATGCTGAATTATACTAGAATTTATATTTGTTTTACTCGATAGAAAGTATTAATGGAAACACATACCCGCTATATATATTTTAATTTCAAGCGAAGCTTCGCTTTTAAAAATAGAACCTTGTATTTTCAAAAAACCAATGGAATCACCTCGATTTAGTTTTTCCGAATATATCAAATGATAGAATGTTCATCAAACAGTGGAGCGCACGAATCACGGGCAGGTTTGTCTTTCGAAATTAATTTCCTCGTTATACGGTATCATATAATTGCTTCCCTTTTTCCCCAAATAAAAAGATATCGCTTTCAATCAATCTGCTGAACAGAGCGATTCTTCAAAAAAAAAAAAAAAAAAATAAGNTTATTCAAATATTTCGTATAAATTTTCCAATGGGTCTGCAGCAGGTACCGTTAAATACCGAACTGCAGATGGAATGAAGTGGGGAAAAATGTGAAAAACGAGATCGTGCGATTCGAAAATCGATCTGCATCATATCGCTGAATGTCTTTCGCGAGTTTCCATATCGAGACTGAATTTTTGTTCGAATCGAGGGACGTTTTATTGTAAGATATATATTTTTCAATATCTCTCTCGCAAAGAGATAGTACGAATTCTCTACTTTCTTCGCTTAAAAACAATCTTTTTGTCAATCGTATCAAATAGGAAAACCAAAGAAAGTTTTAATTATAATGAATTCGATTATAGCAGATCAATCAAATGGGGGAAGAAAGTAATTTACAAAGTCAATTTATATTTTTTCGTATTTTTTGTTGAAAAAAAAGAAATAGAGTATAAATACTAGCAACATGTGCACAAGCAGAGTTTAAAATATCACAGAAAAATTTTTATAAAATTTAATTCCGAAGGAAAAATAGCTTTAAATGTAGCTTGTACCATTGATTATTATATCGACTGAGGATTTTTCATTGGAATTTAATAAACGAAGGACCAAAATTGACTGAATTTCTCCATACAAAAATTTTCGTATGCGCGCTACAATATTTCAAACTACAATATATTCCACAAGAAAATACAGTGAAAGACGTAGAATAGAATGTCGTTAACAGGATTGCACAATATATCCTGGGAGAGGGAGAATGCATCTTCTCGACGCTTGTTCGAAAAGAAACGTCGTTGAGTATCGATCGAGCAGGGGAGAATTTTCAAATCGGTGCCAGCTGATGCTGAATTATTTCCATGCGAGACTTTTTCTCCCCTCTCTTCGACATCGTATCTATCTATCTATCTAGGTCAACGAAGCAATGCATAATTCAATTTTATTTTCCATCTTGGTCGAATGTCGACATTGGACCGATATCCACGAGATATCGTATTTTTTCCTCCCTCGTGAACATCCCGAAAAAGCTAACAAATATTGTTCCCACGAACGCGGATCGTGAGCCACTTGTGAAGTGTATATCTCGAATCGACTGAGTGATAATCGACTGTTACGTGCGGTTACAAATGAGATCTTCTTTGTCTCTCTTTCTGGAATTATTCATCGGATCTTCCACGCAACTATTTTGGCTGGTAAAAATACTGAGAATCGATTGTAAACTATTTGGAAAATATTGAATGAAATTAATTTGGCAGGCAAAGATTAAAAAGGTTGAAATTTAGAAATTCGCAGAGCCGATAATTTGAATTAAGTTAATCTGGATGAAGATGTAGGAAGTAAAGAAGTAAAAATAAAAAATTCACAGAGCCAAGAATTTCTGTTTTACGTGAATTTCCATTAGCAAGAAATGAACAATATCGAAGATCGACTTTCAACTATTTGAGAGAGGTTAAAAAATTAAAATTAAAAAATTCACGAAACCAATGATGTCTTGAGTTTAACTTGAATTTAAATATTTGAAGAAATCGATAAAAATTTTAGTTTTATACAAAGTTTTCAATAGTTTAAATTGGAAAAAAGGAGCTTCGTCAATTGGATGGAAAATGTTACATCACTGAGAATCGCTACATGGAATTATCGGTTTAAATCGTTTCTGTCCTTGATATCTTTTTTAAGCTTCCATACCTTTCGAATCGGCGATCTTTTTTTATCTTTGCAATGTTTAAGCTTCGAAAATCTTTCGAACTGATTAAGTTCTTTTTTTTTTTTAAATCTCCTGAACTTTTTTCAAATTGCCCGAATCTTTAAAGAATCGTCGAAAACGTTCAATCTTGCGAACGTTCTGAATTTGTCAAACCTACAAAAATCTTCAAACCCTCGAACCTTCGAATCCCTACTTTCAAATCTTCCTCCAAATCTTTCAAACTCAATCCCTCGAAAGTTCTTAACCATTAAAAATCGCGTTTAAAAACTTCTCCGCGCTTCCCCTGCGTTTCAGGCTTTCGAAACTTTCGATATTTCGATCACCTGAAAGTTTTTCAATCTCTTTAAATTACTAAGATTCTATTTTACTCCGAATGTCACACATACAACTAGATATGTTACAATATTAAGTGATGGAAAATTATAAAGAAGAAGAAAGAAGATTAATTAAATTGAAAAGCAATTAGCCATTAATAACCAATATATTTTAATATAGCTAATCAACTACGTAACAGTTGATACAAAGATTTAATTAAGAAGGAGACGAAATTTTGAAAAAAAAAACCAATATTTTCTTCACTTCGTTAAGAATTTTAAATATCCTCTCGCATATAAATAAAAAAGAAAAATCACTTTCTATTACGATTGGATCAATAGAATCATCAAACAAATTTTTCTCCCAATTAATACTCAATTCCCCCCATATCCCACGTGCTAAAACTCTCAACAATGGTTGAAGTTTCATCTCGATACCTTCAACGTGTTCCCCGTCTATTTATACGGAGGAGAGAAGCTGCAGAAGCTATAAAAAAAAACCATATCGCTGAAAAATAAATTGCTGTAAGGTAACCGAAGGAAATCTAAGGCGAAAGTTAAATCCCTCGCTGTTAAATTCCCATACACGCTCATGAAACATTCGAAACTGAACAATCTGCAAGTCTTGCTGCTGGCCCTATCCAACGTTTCCAAACCTAATTGTAACCGATGTGCACGCGGAACGTAATACACCGGGCGTGACACGCGCGCACACGCACGCACGTTCACGTACACGCACGTTCGTGCGGGTTGGCTACGAAATTAACCAAGGGTCGGTCAGGGGCTGTGTTCCGGCTGCAAGTCGGGGTTGACCTCGTTGCCGCGGCCGACGGGACGACGGTTCGTTTAATAAGCGACGTATTATGATTAATCGCGCTCGGCGTACAAACGACCTACGAGAAGTTTCGTAGTCATACGACGCCACGTAGAATATGATCCCGCGCAGGCAACTCCACCAGCTACCTCTTTATCGCGCTTACAAAAGAGGCCAACCGACGATCGTTGGACGAGATTAACGCCAGATAATTAATAAAACCGGCCCAACGCCGAACGTAGAATCGATTCGAAACTCACGATTCCCATCCCCTTCCGGGTCGTTTTCTTCCCGGGAATTCCGGCCGGTAATGTGAAAATGCAGGACGAATCGACGAATTGTTGATTTTTATTGTTAACAAACCAGGCGACATTTCTCTGCGTGAATTTTCGCTCGATTCCTTTCCTCTTTCTAACAGAGTGCATGCATATACAGATACTTTTAGAAAATTTAATATATATAAATTTGGTAAATTTTATATTAAATTTAAAATATTTATATATATATATATATAGAGAGAGAGAGAGAGAGAATTCAAAATTAATTTTCCAAAAGCATTTATATAGACACTTGAAAAAATTTAATTTCTCTATTAAGAAACCGACAAATAAGTATCATACTTTAAACTACTTTTTAGCGACAGTATTATCGTGATGATAATTATCGTTTCGTGCCAATTTGTTTCCGATACAGCAGGTGTTAATTATAATAATCGATATATTAATCCGCGCAGTAATTTCGATTTTCCCTTCCCTGCACTGCGATTAATCTCCGTATTTGTCGTATTAACCCTTCAACTGCAACTTTCATATTTGTCTACACGAAATCGAGGAGATTAATCGCAACGGAGAAAATTGAAATTTAACAGAACAAGCAGAATAACTATCTGTTTTTTTTTATATAAAAATATGCATCAGAATGCCTGTATCCATGTCTGTATAATTTACGAACGAGGGAGCTAAATCGTCGCCGTGGGAGGGTGATCCAGCGCGCACGAGTGCCAGCCATTTAGTTTGGTTATTCGACGACGTCGCCCGGAAATGAAAGTTGAACCAGAACGAATAGGTCGGAGTAATTTATATCGTGGGAATTAATTCGATGAGTTGACGAGCGCGTTTCCGAGATATAACCAGCAGATTCGATGAAAATCGTATTGAAATTGATAGGTGGGTTCGAGTGGTTGAAAAGTTGATTCGATTGGATTGGTTATCGAGTTTTGTGTGTGTGTGTGTGTGTGTGTTTGTCTCTGATTTAAGTACAAATGTATGCACCTTCGTTACGTGTGTAATTGCACGCCTATAGATTTCTAACTTGTTATCTCCCTTAACCAATCACATCGAATTTTTGTTTAAATTTTACTTTCCCTTTTGAATTTATAGTTCCTAATTAAGTAACTAAAAATTATTCTTTATATATACAAACGGAAGAGTGGTTTCAAACGTGCAAATTAAGATTATATAATGTATGATATTTATTATGAAAAATAAAACTTCGTTTAAAAAAATCTTGTTCTTTTGATTTTTAATCCATCCATATGTATTTGTATTTTCTATCTTGCACGTTGCTTTTATGTGCAAATAAGGAATCTTATCTCATTTACAACTTAGAAATATACTTTCTATACTTTAATCTATTCATTCGCTTAAGAAAGTATCTCACTGATCAATTGATAATCATCGATTGGAATCGAATCTTGCACTACATATACATCTCACGTTACAATTTGCATAAAATTTTTGTATATTTTGTGTAATTTTTGTATATTTTAGATACCCACTTTTCCGTCGAATATTTTGATCGTAGAAGTAATTTAATAACAATTCAATCGATAGATTTCAAGCTCTCTAAACTCGGTCGAATTTTCCTTCCTCGGTCCATTTTGCAAATTGCTCTCCAAAGTATCGGCAATTCGGGCTCGTACACGATCGATCTCCGATACGCGCGCGCGCGGCTATTTTCGGCGCGACAATTTTATCACGATCGTGATTTATTTTTTGCCCCGTTGGTCGAATTATTAATCGCCGATTTCATCCCCCTTTCGCCGGCGCGGCGCGGCGCGGCGCGGCGTGCGCTCGATCGCGGTGTCCCAATCTCACTTCGATCGTTACTTCAGAGCCAGAGCGGTTGCAGCACGTGCTGCACGGAAACTTGTTTTCTTCAATAAAGACCGTTCGGATGCGTTCAAAGGGTTATTTCATCCTGGGGAAAAAAAACTTGTCGAACGGTCGAAGGTGATAAAATTATGTCGTCGAATCTATTATTAGTGGGAAAATCGCTCGGGAAGGGAAGGACGCAAGCAACGCTGCCGCGGAGTTCATCCAGAACGAAAACGATGTTTTTAAATATTATTAAATATAACGCGAGCATGTAAAATACGTGGGAGGCGGGAGGTAAAAATAACAGGCGGGGTGAATTTTTTTTTTTTTTTAATTTCTCGGTTATTTCATTCAGTAATTAATTTAAATCGATGTATAAATAACTGATGTTTTAAATCCTCCACAACTGGGACTTTTATATTTGCAAGAATGAAAACTGTATCATCATCTGCAGTTTCTCACTTTAATTCGGAAATATTCTAGTTCTTCTATTATCTGTTTAAGCTTGTAAATCTTTGTGACTAAAATTTCTATCTATTTCTATGTCCATCGTGTCTCATTTCAGTAAAAATTATAACATGCTCATTATGAATAGATAGCAATAAAACAGTGTAATGATAAATTATACAAATTCTAATTAAATAGGAATTAAAAATCTATAGACACGTTGTCATTTTTTTTTTTTTTTAAATGATTTCGCAGATGGTTAAGTCTAACGTTACAATGGCGGCGTGTCGTTTACAATTGGCAAGCTCTTTTATCCACGATCACGTCTGAATCATTCACCTTGAGTTAGTTAATTTCAAAATCAATAAACGGTTGACATGTTACATGCATGTTTAATGTCATAATCTATAATCAACTGGAAACTTTGTCGTATTCAAACAATGTTTCTGTGTAAGCGGAACAGTGCACCGTGTATTTTGCGACGTGGAAATTTAACACTTTTGAGGCTGTCGTCATTTCGTAAAGTATCGTATAAAGTAACACAATAGATAGGAAACTAGAATTTTCTCGAATTTCCTCGTCATAATATTAGGGATGAAACGAAAGATAATTAATTATCGAAATGTATCTTGTTTTCACAAAGTTTATTAATCTTTCGACGAATAGAATTTTTTTTCATAAAAATTTATTAAATTCTCCTAAATTTATTTTAATTCACATTAATTTGAACAATATTCATGGAAAGTTCTTCGAGCGTAACGAAAT
Source organism: Lepidotrigona ventralis hoosana (assembly GCA_002806875.1). Classification (NCBI taxonomy): domain Eukaryota; kingdom Metazoa; phylum Arthropoda; class Insecta; order Hymenoptera; family Apidae; genus Lepidotrigona; species Lepidotrigona ventralis. The sequence continues at coordinate 9,354 of NIPQ01014838.1, forward strand.
ATCGAAAAGTCTCGAATCGCAGATTTGAAGAATAATTAGTTGTCTTTCGCATCATACTGTTAGCAACATTTTTTTTTTAAAAAATAAATACATTAATAATCGCGTTAAGTGTGATGATATTCAAGATGCGAAATTTATAGTGCTATATTTTATACTTCATCCGAGTCTTTCTCACGTTACAGTGTGAAAGAGTAAATACTATCCAGATGAAGATCACTTTGAGAAGAAATATCGTTGTGAGTTACGTTAAAAAACTTCACCAAAATCCATCTTCTGTTTCTTTCACGCTGATGTTCAACGAACGAAACCAAAAGAAGAGGGAAACTCTATCAAATTCTATATTCGCTTGGTTATAAATTTGCAAGCTATCGCAAGAATGGAAAATGTCAAGAATTTATAAATCAAAATAAGGAAGGAAAAAAGCAGAAAATATACGAATTGTCAGTTCGTTCGATTGGTTTCACGTGTATTTTTTTTTTCAAACAGAAACGATGAATCGATGAACTAAAACAGAAGTGTGGGAAGCGTTCGTTCTCGAGAATTATTTCGGAATTCAGTCAAGTATTAATACGCAAGTATTTAATTAAAATTGAATAATGTTACCAAAGTCGACGAGTGAACCGACATGCGTTATTTACTTCTGTATAATTTTAGAAATGTCGAGGAGTGTTCAAAACGACGAGTAATTGAATTTAAAAAAAAAAGAAAGAAACGAGTAGAAATATAGTACCTTTCTCCCTTTATCGTATCACTTTAAAGTTTCAAGCTCAAATTTAACAGAAAAGCAGAATATCGACCATTCATTTTTTACCTGTTTTGACAGCTCGTTTATTACGTTTCCAACAACTTCTTTGAGAGCTTGAATTACTATTAAATTTGTAACATCACGTGGAAAATTTTATCATTATCTTTTTAACCCCTTTGGAACTGAATATCTTCTGATCTGAGATTTAAATCCCCTTTGTAACGATCAGCAGTAATGAACACGAGTGTTTAACATTAACTTTATCATACACAAATACATTTATTCCTTAGTTAGCCGACAAATCGTTCGAAATTTGTTAAAACATATAACCACGTCAGGAATTTTTATAAATCACACAGCAATTTCACAAAAACTCTCAACGCAATATTCTATCTCTCGAAACATTTAAAGAGCAAACTCAATCTAATTCATCGTTCTCCATTTATCTACCCTTGATATCATAACAATAGAAGTACACTTAAAGTCGTCGAATCAAGTGAAAATGTATGTACGTGCAATGGAAAGAGAGGGAAGAAACGAGAAAAAACAACAGAAACGATAAGTGACAGGGTTGAAGGGCCCTCTAGGCTTTGCCACACCGACAATGCACCGGAGTAACGAAGCAACGAAATAATGGAAGAGACTCGTAGGCGTGCTTCAACTGTCTGTTCATTTCACCAGCGAACGGTATCGGTTTATTGGTCTACTAACGATGATATTAATTAATTTATTGAACTTCGCTCGTAACGATGCGTTCCATCGGCATCGATGCATCGGCCCCGATCGTCGGCCGATATCCTGAAACAGCCGGATAGAAGGTGGCCAGTTGTGTCCTAAACAATTGATAATACCATTTTGCATACGATATCGCGGCACGATCTCGGTTCGTTATTGGGATCGATACGTTCCATTGTGTATTAGTTTGCAGCTCGAACAGCGTCGAAACGTAACTGCTAAATAATAAACTGCCCCTTCCGTTGTGTGGTGAATAAGTGAATGTACAAGGGTGAACTCGCCTAATTCTGCCTTCATTATGCTACTCACAAATAATGCTTTTAGCATTAATGACTTTTATGCGATCTCGTTACCTTTATAAATGGATTTAGACAAATGTCCACTATAAATTCTTCTCTATGCAAGAGATTTCTATAGGAGCACAAAAATTTGCAAAAATACATGAATTATTTGTTCCGTTTCAAGAAATATCTCAAAACAAGATTGCGAGATGGAAGGGAATTAGAAATTTTCGAACTCGTATAGTTAGAAATTCTTACGCAGCGCTCGATTGTTTTTCTCAAATTAGAGTCTCTCGCGTTCGAGGTAAAAAATTTGAAAAATTGGAAAATTTCGAAAGCATTGCTCTGCATTTTTACAACCGCGTCAGTGAAAAGAGGAAGATTTCTGGAATGATTTACAAAACGTATTATTATTATTTTAATAAATTTTGATCGACGTCAAAAAAATTTATCATCTAAATTCATTTTATGGCTTACAGCTACACAGATCCTATTTGCATCTACAACTATTACAGCTATCATAAATTTAAGAAAGAATAAAATAGACTTTAGTCAATCGTAATCATTTTGCTTCGCAAGGCGAATTGAAATTTCAGTTATAATGGACTGGAACGAGGGGGATCGGGATTAATTTTCGCTGGTGATTCGTGATCGATAACGTTTGCTCGCGTACACCGGGGAATATATACGTGCGAATTTTCACCGTTAATACCACGCGTCACCATTTTCGGCGAGCTTGAATCGCAGCCGTAATTGGATCAGGCTTTCCATCGCATTAGGAAATAATAATAAGTATTTTATTCCGATAACGAGCCTGCTAATATCCAAATGAACGCAATGCCGTTATGCCGTCGGTTATTTACGATTTGATATATTAAACATTGGCTTATAATTTCGCAACGTGTTTGCTCGGCGTACGCCAGGTGAAAACGAAAATGTGCATGATATTTATTCGATGTGAAATATTCGACGAAATAACAATACCATTTTTTTCATTTCGCGAAACCGCGAATAATTATTCCGAGGGAGGATACGTTGTATCGGCTGTTTGTTCGTTATAATGCAATATTATTTAAATTAAACAGTTAAACTAAATACAAATGAGAAAACTGACAGAAGTATACAGGGTGCAATAAATTTTACAAACACGTAGTTGAAAGAACGATCTTTCAAATCAGACGAAATTTGTCAGCTTGACCTTCGTGCTTTTATTATACTTGGAATATTTATATATTTCTATCACGTCGTGTGTTGTTAATCAAACTATTAAAAATTCCAAGAATATCTGCAAAAATTTACGAGAAATCGATCTTTATCGAAACTTATAATTCGTTCCTTGTTTCACGGAACGATTCAATATTTCCTTTTCTCATTCTTCCTCGAAGAGATCTTACCATATATCGTCAAAGTTTTTAAGAACTTTCGTTCGACAAAATTGGAATTTATAAGCGAATCTACGATTAATACAAAAATACAATTAAATCGAGAAAAAAAGGCAGTGTGCATATGTGTATATGTATAAAACATACAACAAAAGTAACACGTGATTAATCGCTAATTACCTGAGCTAATCGGACGGCTTAATTTCCCAAAGAATTTCGACAGAAACGAGGCGGTCAGTGGAACGATGCGTAATAAATCGGACGTGAAGGAGGCGAACGCTCGCTGCCAGTAGAAAGGCTTAAATTTAATCGGGCAAGACGCAGAGGAGCGTTCAACCTCCGCGAAATACGTTTAACTGGGGCTACAAATTGGAAACGTGGTATTCAAAGCATCGCAGCCTGTCTGATTAATTAATTTTCGTTGCGAATCGGTATTATTCCGATCAGCCGGTTAAATTATTACAATAAAGACGCACAGGTTCAAGCTTGCGATTAATTCACCCTTTATGCTGTAGCAGAGGCTCTGAAAAGAACTGTTTCCCTGTATTTCACCGTGCTGGAAATATTGACGAAACAGCCATTCACGTTAAACGTGCATGCAAATGTTTTGTTCCGAGCAACTTTGCGTTAAATGCAAACGTTCACGGCGATCAATCGTTCGCGCGTACCGTGAAACATGTTTGAAAACGATACATCTGTCTGTCTTGTGTCTCATATTTCCTACTTTTCGCTAAACAGCAGCGTTGTTTTAATCTATCTTGTGTTAATGAAACTGCATTTCTGTTTAATCTACCATGTAAATGATAAATGCTGTGTGAGTTGTAACTCTAAAAAATTTGCTTGGGTTGATAATCATGCCATTCGAACAATAACTTAAGACTTGCTTGTGGAACATGTTTGAAAACGATACATCTGTCTGTCTTGTGTCTCACATTTTCTACTTCTTTTCGCTAAACAGCAGCGTTGTTTTAATCAATCTATCTTGTGTTAATGAAACTGCATCTCTGTTTAATTTACCATGTAAATGATAAATGTTGAGTGTGAGTTGTTGTAATTCTTAAAAATTTGCTTGGGTTGATAATCATGCCATTCGAACAATAACTTAAGACTTGCTTGTCTTAATAATTATATTAGAAAATCATTTTATCTATCTTTGTCTTTGGATCTAGCAAGTTATTCATTCTCATTTTCAAGTGTGAAAGTGTTGAAATACTAAACACTTTCAGACGTTCAGAGGATTTTAATAATTTTTCACAGAGAATAAAAGAATCGCAGCAGTTAATAAAAAGACACAGGGTTCTATTTAAAAACATACCAATGACCTCGAAATCTCGTTAGAGGATAACCTTGAGAAGAAATCCCTTTCATTATTACACGTGTTCCTTGAAACAACGTAACATTATTCTACCCTTCAACAGTGAGTAAGTTATAATGTTTTAACGATCTCTCATTTACTTTTTGGCCCATCCTACGTATTAAAACCCACCATTAATCACAAAGTGAAAGGAGAAATAAAAAAGAAAAAAAAACCAACAAGAGCGTATCTACCATGTTTTTCTCTAACGATCTTCATTTTGACGATAAATGGAAAAAAAATTGTTAGATCGATCGGAATAAACGGAGTACAGTAGCAGCGGTCGTTATACGGCCAGACACGGTGAATTATTTTCTTTTTTTTTTTTCGCGGAATTGCTTTAATGGACCTTGGTTATTGGAACAGTTATTGGAAATTGTTTAACCGGAGAAATAGTATATTCGTTATAATAATAGATTTTTTTCCCTTTCTTGTCAGATTCTTTTTTGCCGTAATTTATGGAACGAGGAAATATGCTCGCTGCTCTTTGACATTTATTTATTTATTTATTTTTTTTTTCATCTGTACACTGGACATAGATAAACGGCGAATGAATTTTACTTCGAACGTTGCGGTTTCAACGATCCAAGCCTGCGTTTACGTTTCGTTAGTATCGCGATTCTACTCGGCCATCAATTCTTTGATACTGTCCAGACTGCGCGGAAAAGTTGTTTGAAAATTCATAGAAATGGAGATTCAATGGCTGTATCCAGTCAATTTGTTTTCGAATGCTGGTAGTCACCAGTGTTTGTCACATGCTATTTTTTCAGACAAATATGGATAACTACGAACGGAAATAAATTCAGACTTATCTGAAATCTTTGTTTCATTTGTTCTCCATTTTTTTTATTACAATCAGAAAGTAAATTATGATTTATAATTAATTTACAAATAAATCACGTTTCACATACTACGGATACTACAAAACATTAAAAGATTTCTATTTCTGCACTGAAATTAATATTTTTCATTCAGATCATTTTCCAACTATAATAAACGTAGAAAGGAATTCGATAGACCGTGCAGATTCAATTAGAGAAGTCTGAAAAGAACATTCCAAAAAGTATTTGTTTCACAATTTCTGGAACTATCAAGTTAGTTTTAGCTCGAGCAACTATTTTATTTCAATTCCAGGGGTTCAATCAATAGTCTCGTTCTAATTTCTCCGTTATTCGAAGATATCTCGACTTGACCTTCGATTTCGCGATGCAGTTTTCTGCGACTTTTCTGTCGCAGATCGTTACGCGACAAAAAAACAGCAAAAAGGCGAGAAACGGAGGTGCATTCGTTTCCCAGCCAGGAAATTAGTTTCCTCGTATTGCAAACGTATGTTCTTATGTATACATTGTTATATAGTCGTAACTAGATATCATAATCAGATCGCAGATTTTTCTACATTTATAAAAAATTTATAGAAATATAGAAAACTATTTAATATTTCTGAGGATACAATTAAAAGAATTATTTCACGCATTCTTGTAAATGTTATAAAAAATACTACACTTTGTATATTTCATGTATTTCTTCATATTATGTGCTATCTGTGCAATAGTTTCCTATAAATGCGTAAGAACCCACTCTAATCTGTGAAATGGAAAAGGAATTATAGCGTTTCATCAATTAGCAATCAGAAACTATATTTAATTAAAGCAGACCTCGTGTTTAGTAATTACTAAGGTTATTAATATGATAGTTATACTACTAAAAGTCATGAATTACAAATCACAAATCGTTTCGTTTCATTGTTTAGTCGCTAATAACCATGAAATTGATTGCAACTTTAAATAAAGTCGAATCAATCAATCGATCAACAACCTCCGTTTAGTTTCCACTTATTTTAACTATGTTCACGAGGATACGAATAATAAATAGGGTTTTTTTAAAAAATAGTTTCAAAAATAAATACAAATTTATCGAACTGAATAATAAGAATATTATAATATTTTATAATATGTATCTTATTGCATCAATTCAGACATTTTGCTTATTATTTAATTTATTTCTAAAAATCAGTCCAACACTGAACTCAGTCAACACTTCATTCTTACAAAAATTACAACGATTCGAAAACGATCCGATCTCGTCTCCCATTGAAATCCCTGATTTTTGAGTTAGGCCATCGTTGCGCAACAGCAAATGAGCGACATGTGCACCGTGTGTATCTCGTTCGTGTATCGCCGCGAGCGCAAGAATGTACCAATTCACCGTTAACCATGGCCTTAGGGCTTCCGTGTTTCAATCTGAGCGGAGGAGTACCGGCGGATGTGTATCTCATGGAGAGATTAAGGCACGTACACATCGAGCCGAGCCCCGGAGAGAGCACTTCCTCACGGGGAGATGCGCTCCGCCGGGAAATACGAAACGAATCAACGATTTCTCTGAATTGCTACATTTCCCCCTCCTCCCCTCTCTCCGCTCTTTACTAGACGCCAGAGAGATTCGCCGATGAACGTCTGGGAGAATTTTCGTCTCGTTCGATGTTCGCTGGAAATTGGAACTATCGGCGATGAAATAAACGCTGCGTCGCCGATTTTGTTTCAAAATACGCGGGCAAGAGTTTACTCGAGGAAGAGTACATCGATTCTGCGAACCGGTTTATTTACAAAGATGCTGACTGACATTCGTTCTTCTCAATGTACGTACCTTTATTTTCTTCATTTATTCTTTTCTGCGAATTTTATTATGTGATACAATTATTCCGTTGAAATTAATTTGACTTACGGATTTTACGAACGGGTTCTTTATCTTTTTTTTGTGATTTCAAGATGTTGTGCTTAATTATGCACAATTAATTTTAGAATTATTTTTACTCTAATTTAGAATTGGAGAAACGCGTGCGATATTATTTTTATAAAAACAAGGTGGATATGAAAGGTTATTTAGGTTGACTATGGTTGGGTGTTCCGTGTGTGATCGATAATTAAAAAATATTGTACGTAATGCTATTTTTAATGTGTACGGGGTGAGTCACGCAATCGAGATTGCGTTCAGGTAATGTTCACATTGTTAGAACTGTAGAATGGCAAAGAAAACTGTTACTGTGTGATAACATTAACGAATAAAAGGCTATCTTTCGTATTATTTCGTAATATAAATAACACTTTATAACTCGTAGGTAGTAAATTACCTTGTATCATGTCATCAATATAAATGTTAAATTAAGGGCAATGAATTCAGGGCAAAACTCTTTGACGATGCAATTATAGAACTGTGAAGAATTTGGAGTAAACTCTCAAAATTTCTGTTCATTACGTACAAAAAAAAAAAAAAATAAACACATATTTGCAATCTTCCACGGAAAATTTGACAAGCTGACAATATAAAAAAAAAAAATCAAAATCACTCGACAAAATTACAAAACGAATTGCCGGCTGTCAAAGAAATGACGTAGGAAGGCTGAAAAGGCTGGATGACGTGATATAATAATAACACGATGACGAAATGACCGCTACCTACTGTTAACAATTACTGATATCACCGATAACAATTACTGATATTACTGCTATTCGTTCTCCGTTTCTGGCTAAGGCTTCTATCAGCCTGGATTATTAAGCGTAATTTAATGGTTTCAACAGTCGCGTGTTTGCAGCTGGAATTTCCTTGAAACGGAAATTGAGAAACGACGGCAGGGATGAGAGAAGCAACGACAAGATAACGATATTATAACGATAGGACAAGGAACAACCGTTCTGATTGCTCTCAACTTTAAACTGACTGAGCAGCTTCAGCCTGTTCAACTAGGAGGCAGGAATTCAAATTTTCTGGATGATTCCTGTCCGCTACGAAATTATATACTCGTATCCGCGTAACACACAGGACGGAGGAGCACTCTCGCCTTTCCACTTAATGCATTCCTCTGTCACTCATTATTAACCCCTTCGCGGTGCAACCAGCAGAGACTGAAGCCGTCGAATATATAGTATAATGTAAACATCTTAAATGTCATCGTTACACATGTGTATTTTTATGCATTTATCGAAGGCAGGGTATACGGCAGGGCATATAAAAATGCATAGGGTGTTCAAAAGTATGGTGTTCGTTAATAATATTTAAATACACAGAATTATTTATTTGAGTTTCACATAAACAAATATTGGACGACTCGTCGTGTTACTATTTATTTCTTGGAAGAATCTTAACAACGAGAAAATAATTAGTTTTGAAATCGTTCACTTTAAACCTCTAATGCTTTATTACACTGTCAAAAGGTTAAACAGCAATTCTCCATGCTGATAAGAATGCTCTTCAGCTAACAAATGTTTGATCGATGAAAATATTTTTTATATTTCAAATTTTGCAGAAAATAAAATACATGTATATAATAATAGATTTGAGGCTTTTATTGTCTGGTATCATGTGTAATTATTGAAACTAACTGACTGCAACGCTGATGAAGCTTTAATCTGATAAAAATGATAAATAATTAAGAAATGAAAAATACACACTGCTAGACTACATCAAGAGACTACAAAATGCAAATATTCCTATTGTCAGTGAAAGATGAAATAATCGAACTGAAGCTTCCCTTACTCAGGAAGTATGGAAGAACCTTGAAATTATCGACTATCCAGCGACATTGACACTGATTATCACTTAAAGATCGTCTAAAGCCTTCTTCTATTATTAGCTGATTATCCGACCAATTGGCACACCGTGTCTAATGAAAACCAATTTCTAAAAGGGAATCATAAACACTCTAAATATTTCAAAAATTCTAATATTAATACCTCTTCATACATGGCGTACAAAAAAATATTCATGCATGATCTCTCATAAATATTAATCAGAATCATAACAGTTTAAAACGTATACCATCATATCGTGTATTGTACATATAAAACTTCGTTTATTAAAAATAAAATTTTCCTTCGTGTCTGATTAATTGTAGATGAACTATTATGCGAAAGCAAAACCATAGATAATAAAGAGAAAATCAGTGAATCTTCTATTATATTATACATACTTCAGCACGTAGCATGTACATTCCCATTATACGAGAATTATAATGTAAAAGATAGTGACAAATAAACAATTATCGCGTAATCTCTGAGCGTATGTATACGTACCAGTATCCTTCTCGTGGAGAGAAATTAAAGAGACAAAAGCAAAAAAAAAAAGAAAGAGCGCAAGAAAAATGGATGTAATAAAACACACAAAAAAAACCTCGTTGCGGGATTTGCAACGCGTATTGTGAATCGTATGGTCGCGAACGTAATGAAATATTATTGCAACGCCTAGGACGACGTTAACGATCCAGCCATTGGCCGATGGGGGTTCGCGATCATCGACTTCTTTCGCAAACATATAGTCGCGATCGACCACGTTGCCAACGCTTAATTACAGATCGAAGATGTATGACGCGGTCGATTAATAACAATGCCGGACAATGCTCAATTTACGACTAGGAGACAACGCTTTTTAACGACATTGACACATCGTTGCGAATATTGCTCGATGGAATGCAGCTTTCGAATGGTGCCTCGTGGAATGGACACACGCTCGATAAAGTGGATTATTGTTTATGGCGATCAAGTTTCTCTTTTGTTCTATATTTCTTGCAAGGAAAAATAATTGCGTGTAAAAGTAACTCGATTACTCGAAGTAGTTTACACTTTCGAGATTTCAAGAGATTTAATTTTCGGAATTTTCTCGAATCGTCATCGCATTCAGATCTTCAGAATATTCAGGATTCAAAATTTACGAAATTTTCTTATCTTTTAAATTCCCAAATTTAGTTTCAAATTCTCGTGCCCTTCAGTTCCCAAAAACATTCAAAACCTCGAGTCTTCGAATTGTCGAACATTTCAATACCTGAATTATATCCAAATATCCAAAATTCTCAAAATTTCAGTCGTTTGAGTCCCCAGTTGTTCGAATGGCAGTTGTTCGGTATTTGTATATACTTTAAAGTATATATATATATCTTATTTATTATATGAATAAATGAAACAACAGCTATGTTTGTACATCTACACGTAAAAAAAAAGGAGGAAAATGAAGGAAATTCCAATAAAGTTGTAAAACACGCCGAAATCTGGTGTTCGACAAAAGAAACCAAAAAAAGCACGAGAATATCAGGTCGTCCCGAATCTTCGAATCCACGTTTAACGAGAGGTGCTTTTTGTCGAGGCGAGCACGCCTGGTAAAGTCTAATAAAATACGAGCGATCATAGGCGTCGTATCTTGTCGACTATAAATTTGCTTCTTCGTGTCGATTTATTGCTCTCTTTCTCTCTCTCTCTCTCTCTCTCTCTTTTAGTCCGTTCGAAAGTCGATTACAACGCGACGGGAGCGTTCCTCCCTTCCGAAATATCGCCTCCGCGAAGAAGAAGAGAGAAAACGAGGGAAAATGGTTGTTGAAGCAGCAAATAAAGATAAAAAAGAGAAAAATAATTAAAATATTATTGCAGAAAAACGTTGTAGACACGTTGTGTGTTAAAAAAGAAATGAAAAGCAGCGATATATAAAAAAAAAAAAAGAAAATAGAAAATTTGTTTGAACAGATTATAAATACATATATACGTAGAAGCAAGGAAAGTGAATGTTAAGAATAAAAAAGTAGAAACGAGGGATAGAAAATAAAAAAAACGGATATGTAGAAATCTTGGAGAAGAATGGAAGTGATAGAAGATGTAGGAAAATAAGGATGGAGTAGGATCGAAAGTAGTCGATGCCAGTAATGCACAGACATACGTGAAGATAAAGAGAAGTAGAACAGGTAATTATGTTTCTTGGTGTAGAAAGTTTGCATCCTCAATGTATTACATATATCACGATTTATCTAATTCGTTATTTGTTTTATCAATCTTCTATTTGTATTGTTTTACGCCCAAGATATTATCGTTCGTTTTCGTAAATATTAGAATTTGAAAATCTAACAATTTCCCGAATTTCTGATCTTCCAGATCTCCAAGTATCTAAATTCTCAAAATTTCAAAGTTCTGCAGTTTCAAATCCTAAACTTTCGAGATTCCAAAGCTCCGAGTTTCTACATTTCTCAACTTTCTTCAACTTTCAGACTCGCAAATGTGCAAATTTCCGAATTTTCGAATGACAAATTTCTTAGTTCTCAAATACCTAAATCGCTCAATTTCTATATTTTCTAAGTGTAAGTCTGAGTTCTAAATTTTCGAACTTATAAATTCCCCAATTTCCAAGTGACAAATTTCTTAGTTCTCAAATCCCTAAATCGCTCAATTTCTATATTTTCTAAGTATAAGTCTGAGTTCTAAATTTTCGAACTTATAAATTCCCCAATTTCCAAGTGACAAATTTCTTAGTTC
>NIPQ01015466.1:0-21374 GCA_002806875.1 Lepidotrigona ventralis hoosana
TCGATAAAAAAAAAAAAAAAAACGATTTCACAGAAATTGTATATCCTAGTATATATTTTTTGGTGGGAACACTCATGGGATGGGAGACTGGTGGAAGAGATGGCTATGATCAGATGTTGCCTCGAGACGGAGGTACCTGACGTTTTCGAGACCCTCGTGCGGAAGTGCACTGACCCAGGCTGTGAGTATAAATTATCACTCTGTGATAAAGTAACGATTATTTGCGGATTTTTTGTGTTAATTGTGTAAGGCTTTAAAAGGCGGGAATTCATTTTTGCCGATTAAATATCTCGATGCTAAATGAAGTAATAGTCGATAAATATTTCTAGTTATTACAAAAAGTATTTCTATATTTTTATAGCATTCACGTGACACAATTGATCAAGTCCAAGAATGTTAAATTTTGAATCGTCAACATTGTAAAATTCGATACCATGAGAATAAAATGTAAAGCCTAATACAAGAATATTATATTTAGTATTTAAAATTATTAAATTAATAAATTTATGCAATTTAAAGATAATTTCATTCGCTTTGTGAAACTTCCGCATGTCAGTCTTGTGAATTCCAAGTAAAATTAACTTTCAGGCTTTTGTTCACGAGTGAACTGATTAAACTTGACGAGCACACGTGCCTTTTCATGGTTTTTATCGCAACTCGCAACAGTTGCTACGTATGGTTGACATACTTCGCATCTGCACTTGATATTCATACATTAATGAAACATAAATGAACCAGTGTGCTAATTGCTCGGTAACAAAGTTAAGAGACGAATGTAAAATATGTAAATCAGTTGTGAAGTGTTTTCTTCTTTCAAACTTTCGCAGCTGCATACAGCGAAAATTGTATATTTATGATGGCACATTAATAATATAAGTCTATCGATTTATCGATGGTGTACACAAGTAATACTCACTTACTTTGCATGGACTTCGTCGATATTCTGCATATTAACTTGCAGTTGTTTTAATCGACTGCACTCGTACGATCTGGTTCAAGTATCTTAAGAGATAGATTATTTGCGAGGACATAATACTTGAAACAAAATTGATTCCTTTACTTCTTTTGTATTATTTTTATTTTTATTCAATACTCATTCTTAACCTTTAATGCAATTTTTAAATTTTATACACTGTGAATTACAATTACAAGTAAAGTCGAAATGATTCTAAAATAAAACAAGAAGTTTTCTTTCTTGAGAAAATTAAGTTTGACAAGATGATGCACATAAAAATGTAGAACGAAATATATTGAAATTAATTTAAAATAAATCTATAGAAATACATACAGTGTGTATTTCGTAGACATTACAAAAACATTAATATTCAATGGAACCACATTTGACGTTTGTTATATGTAATTAAAAGTCTTGTCGTTTGTTCTTTATTAAAGCAAATATTTCCGAGAAAAGCTGCGAGAACTTATTTATATCCCTAGTGTAAACTATTAAGTTATGTAACAAGTTTTTAAATAAAATCTTCTTTTTTCATTATCTTTTTATCTATAATTGTTCAACAATATATTTCCCAAAAGGAACAAATAAAATATATATATAAAGGAATAGTGCAAATTCATGTTTATATTAATTTTCTAGTAGCATTAATTTTTCAATACGATGTAACTTGATTAAATTCTTAATAATAATAATTAACTTTCGCGTTACTAATTACAATTACTAGGCTCTAAAAATGATTCTCACTCTCACCGCCATTTACGAACCTGCGAACAGACTGATATTGATTACCGAAGCCTCGTGTCAACATCCGGAACATCTTGTCTTCCTAAATCAGTTTAGCTGACAAGCGTTCACGCTTTTATCTTAAAATAGTTCTTCCCCTTATTCTGCCTCGAATACACGTATTGTGTCTCGTTATAATAAAGAAGAATACAGCCTTTCGATACCTTTCGATCTAGCTTGCCTCATTTTTAACAACGTGTAATTTAACTACGATATCACAAGTAAAAATTAATATACAAATTATTTAATTTTGTCTAATTTTAAATTCCATTTATTTTATTCAAAATAAAATTAGTACGTAGTATTTAATGGTAATAATGAAGTGTATTAACGATTGTGTTCTATACCTGTTATTACTTTATTGTCATATTGTTTATTGATAAAATTTATTTTGAATATATACTACTAGATATGCAATGAAGTATTGAAATCTGCAAGAGTGAATTGAGTTCATAGCAGAAAAATTATTCCTTCACAGACTATCTATTTATATAGTTTCTAAAATATATGTAAATCAGGTAAGAAAGATTATTCTAAATTTATATCTGATTGATTTTAACAATTTTGAAACAAGTAATGAGAATTGATTGATTTTCGTTGTCTATAAAATATTACAATTGCATATCCACACTTGAAATTCAATGAAAAAAAAATTAACAATGTAAATATTTTCTTTGGAGAAAATTTATAAAAATATCGGTTAAAATTAAAATTAAAAATAAATATGAGCAATTTGCAAGAAATGAGCAATGAAGTGAAGAAAACTATTTTCAAATTAGATAATATTGAAACGATTAAGTGCAATGAGTGGAACAATCTATACTTTAATGTAAATATTTTAATAATAAACACTTATTCTTAATTTTATTTCAATTCATTTCATTTCCTCGATTCTCTCATGAATAAAATATTAAATCTTCTAGTGATTGATATCACATTTATATTGGTTTTATACTTATACTATATTGTATTCGCAATAATCGTACGCATTGAGAATAATAATATCGTAGAATATACGAAAATATTTATTTTCATAATTATTTACGTTCCTAATCTTTTAATAATTGTCTAATTTTTTAATTATGTATTCCATTTTTAAATAAGAAAATGTCAAGAAAATTAATGTAAAACTTAAGTCTATAAGAAAAAGAATTTTTAATTTTAATTTCAATTTAAATTCAATATTGAACGTAATTAAAAAATTATTAATGTGGCGGCGCGTGCATTTTTAAAAACGCCGCCACATAAAAGTAACTCGTGTTGCCATCTTTTAACTCTTATCTGCATTTTGAAATTAAGGAACCCTAATCGATAAGAACGAGATCGATATTACCGACCTTATATTCATGATAAAATTTTGTCATTGAAGACAAATGTAAAATTCGTGTATGACAAAATCCAAAATATTTATTTATTTGTAACTGAATTCGCATATATTCTAATCACTGCAAAGATTAATAGCAGTGCTTCACAAAATAATAAGAATCGCGTACAGCAAACTGCGATAGTGATTTTCGGTAGTGACTAAAAATACACATTCTATTGGTTCTGTCAGTCGATCGAAGTTTGCTCGAGTGTACAGTGCCGATTTGCTCGTAACGAAATGTTTGGTAAATATCGTGATTTCGTTTTGAAGCACGGATTTTATTCCTGAGATGACACTTTCATATTTACTTAGTTAGATCATCTGATACATTTCAGCGAAATATATTCTTCTACCATATGTATTTCCTTTCTTTCTGTCTGTCAGGTTGTTGTTGGTGCTGTTCAGCCTTACGCCCGCGATATAAAAGACTTGTTGACAATATTTTTCCAGTAAATCCTCAGGTGAGCTTCATGTTTTTTATGTTCAAAATTATTTACAATCCTTGTACATTATCTTCCATAATGAATACCTGACATTGTACTTTCATTAAGTAATTCACGTTTCTCTTAAACAGGATTTTGCTTTATTTAATATAAAAAAAAAAATTTACTTTTGGATAACATATTTGTTAAAACATCAATAGACTTCTATGACTTCTCTAGTTTTCCTTTTTTAAAATTAAATTTCGTGCTAATTCTGGTATTATTCTATTTATATATGATATCATGTTATTATTAAAAGATTTACATGCATAAATAAAAGGAAAGAGCGTCTCGTGATATAATTATTTTTAATACATCATTGGACGATAAAATTATTAACATCTAATTTAGTTTTCATTTATTGATTCTAAGTTTAAAACATCAATCTTTCTTTCTATATAATCTATGTAATGTAAAGTTAACATTCTTAGTATTCTTTTATAAATTGATACTTTTTTATTAGGATGGCTTAGTGAAAAATAATATGGAAAAACTGACCTTTTATTCGCTAAGCAGTCCTGAAAAGCTAGACAGAATTGGAGAATATTTGTTTCAAAGGGCTTCCAGGGACATTTACAGGTAAAGACAGAGAGCTACATGTAATTAATTTAATAGCTATGGAAAGTGCATATTCATGTGATTAGTGTACAGTCTTGTTTACTTATACTATATGCCAGTCATATAAATAATTATATATACGTCATTGATCATTATTGTGCAAAATTTTAATCTTTTATCTAGATGTATTAGGCAGTTTTATATTTAGATATGGAAATATTGAAATATATATATATATATTTGCAACATAGGAGAAGAAATGGATTTGTTGTTATTGCCATGGAAGCAATGGATCAGCTTCTAGTAGCCTGCCATGCTCAGACATTAAACCTGTTTGTTGAGAGTTTTTTAAAGATGGTACAGAAATTGTTGGAATCTACGGATCCGCAATTACAAATACTGGCAACCCAATCTGTAAGTTTCATTAAACAATTTGAAATACCATATTGTTATATTTATTTATATTTTCTTTTATTTCCTGTCTTATTTCTTGAATGTTATTTTATTATTCATTAACATGAAAAATAATTGTGTTTTTGACATCTTTCAATTCAGTTGAACAAAGTGCTGGCTTCTTCTAGTTTGTCCGCTTTGCCAACATCGAGCAAGATACGCCGTCTTATCACACACGTTACGATTTCTTTGTATCAAAATACTCTGCGATGTGCCACTCGAACCACAATGACTCTGCAATCCGCAAACAGATACGACTTGCTGGGATTCAGGGATTACAGGCATGGCTTTTATACATTTAATAGTTAGACAGAAATTTTTTTGTTATGAATTAAAATTAATTATATATATATTTGTAGCTTACAAAAATCTATTATACTATATTTCATAATTTAGGGTGTTGTAAGGAAAACACTTTCTGATGATTTGGTAGAAAACATTTGGGAACCTGTACACATGGATAAAATTGTTCCTTCGTTGTTGTATAATATGCAAAACTCAAGGTGATGATTGAAAAAAACCAGTGCGTACATTGCGTAAACTATGTATATATTCACAATTATATTTTAATAGATATTCTAGTAAAGAAGATGCAACGCCAGATAGCCCAACTGAAGGACGATCTGATCCGCCACAATTTGCAGAAACTTGTATGCGAGAACTTGTTGGACGAGCATCATTTGGTCATATCAAATGTGTCATTCGACCTGTTTTAAGGTTTGTGTTTCCCAGATAAAGATTTTTTTTTTATTTTCGATTTCAAATTTGAGACATTTTATTGTAAATAAAATTTCTATAAAAATTATTTACAGGCATTTAGATAATCATCAGCTATGGGTCCCCAATTATTTTGCTATCCATACATTTAGAATAATTATGTTTTCCATTCAGGTTAGAAATCATTAAATATTCTTATTATTTATCAATATATAAAAAAAAAAATGATCGATAAATATGAAAATATTTTTAGTCACAATACTCTTACACAGTTGTGGAAGCATTAATGACTCATCTTGATGATCATTCGAAATCATCGCCCAAGATTCGAACAAGTATCGCAGACACTTTATCTAAAATTATTTCCATTGCAGCTGGTGAAAGTGTTGGTAAGTTTTAATATATAATAGAATTTGTTTATTTGTATTAAAGAATTATATAAAATGACATATTTTTAAAGGTCCCTCTGTTTTGGAGATAATAAATTCTCTGCTATCTCATCTTCGAGTTAGTGTAACAAGAAATCAATCTTCAAGCAATGACGAACAATTGTATCAAGAGGCTCTTATTAATGCTCTTGGAGAATTTGCAAATCATCTTCCAGATTATCAAAAAATAGAAATTATGATGTTCATAATGAGCAAAGTCCCATACAGTCAACCAGATCGTATAGTTTCAGTTGGTAAAGGCGATGTATTACTCCAAAGTATTCTTCTGAAATCTCTTTTGAAAGTAAATATACATATACACAAAAAAAGAAACTCACATAATGCATATCTTTAACTTAATACGTTCGTGTAAATACACTTTAGGTTGGCACAAAATATCAAACTATACATTTGAATACAACTTTTCCACCAAGTTTTTTGGAGCCATTATTAAGAATGTCACTCGCAGCAGATGCTGAAATGCGACTTTTAGTACAAAAAATCTTTCACACTTTAATCGACAGACATCAGAATATTATCAAACTTGCGAGACCTACGTAAGTTATCAATAATAAATTTTTTAAATTTATATTATTAATTTACGTTAATTGAATCTTTCAAAATATAATTTTATCATTTTTATTGAACAGAGTAAATGTTGCACAACTTGATCTTACAATTGAAAAAGCATCCAGACCAGACGTGATCTTTATTCGTAAACATGGCCCTGAAATCTATTTAGCGTTATACGAATCGTTAGAATTGGCAAGTAATAAGGTGGAAAACGTAGAATCTATATATACAACATTGGCATTACTTGCCGTGGAATTGGCTTCTGAAGAAACCGTATTAGAATTACTGAGATTAGTACTGAGTCTTCAAGATTTAGCTTTAACAAGTAGCCAAATCAGTGTTTCACTCAAATTTAATTTACACGCTATTGTCATCAGTTTGCTTGTACTAATATCTTACGTTTGTAATATTACTTCGCTAATGGATTACGCGAGCAAGGTAAATTATTTCATTTGTTCGTAGATTCTTACTGATGAGAACCAAAATAATTAATTTTTATATTTTTAGGTTGTAGAAATACGACGGAAGGAAGCACCTCATCTTTTGCCTGATTTGCAATCTCAGTATGATACTGGCTTATCTTTTAGATTAGCACCCGCTCTATTAGTTGATCAAACTGTTTTAAGCGAGTGTTTGAAAGGAGCTGGTCTTGACAGTGGAAAATTACAACAAGGATCTGGTTATAGTAGTATCTCGCTACAACATCGGTAAAATTACTGCAATTTAAATTTTCATTTTCTTATGTTATTAGTTGTAATATTTTTTAGATGTTATTAACATTTAAGTTTGTTTTAGACACTCGTGGGTCGACAGTGCTGGGCGAAATTCGTTAGGCGATATTAATTCTGGTGCTACAGAATTAGATAGTGGCGGTTCATCTCCTGGTGTTCAAAAAGTACATTCCTTACATGTAATTCTAATTTATTTGTAATTTTTTAATAATCTATGTTTTTTTATATTTTCTATTCTCAGAAATTACCAGGAGAAGAGTTAACTTTTGAAAGTATGAAACGAATTTTAACAGAAAATAACAATAATCATGTCATGGAAGAAGAAAAACGATTACAATTATCGCACTTGTTTAGAAACGCACCATTTCAGGATTTGGTATCAAAAACACAACCGAAGGTATGAAGATAGTGAATAACTTTCTTATTAGTAAAAAGTATAAAAATAAACATAAGTTTAATAAACATAATTTTGCAGCATGATGTTTTACAAAGTAAACTCTCAGAAATATTTAATACATTATCCGTTGATCCACGAAATACAAGCCAACCAAGTGGACCACCAACAGATACTAAACCAAGTCAAGCCCCAGCTTATGAAATACATTTCCCAGAATTATTTGTTTATTAAACTAACGAGTTTTTTGTTTGCTGTGACATTTTTATTAAGTTAAGAATATTACAATGGCTATATGTCAATTATGATCAAACTAATTTTAATTTGTACATTTTATGTTAAAAAACTGTGGAACAACATTTGTACATATAGTGCATTTTGATATCATTTAATGCATATAATATTTGTTTAATATTAATTACATTTGTGTATATATGTATTTTCTTTATAAATAATTAATATTTATTATAATTATTACTACAATAAGTATTATTTCAATTTTGGTAAATTTATTGCTCGTTATGCTATCAACTGATGATATTAAAACTAATTTGAAATTATTTCATAATTATAACGTGTAAACTAGTGGTGTGTAATAATGTAATACATTCCTCTTGCGTAACTTGTACTGACACGTTTACGCATTAATACCATTATTGGCACGATATATAGTAAATTGTTAATGTTATTTTATCAACAAAATTCATTTTAATATCTACACACCACTGGTGCAATATTGTATAAAAATGTAACAAAATTTTGAAATAACATAGTTGAAAGGAACGGTTATTATACAAAGTTAAAATATTCAAAACAAATCAAATTTATTGAATATACTGAAATCAAAATGATATATGTATATATAAACACAAAAAATTTAAATTACAATAGATAAATATTAATCATGGGCTAATAAATATATTCATATACTTGATGACAAGACAATCTTTTTTATTGAATTTTTCTGTGTAAAGGTTCATACTATTACATTATCAGTAATTATTTCCTTTTGGATCATTGAAAGATTTTGTACAAAATATCCAAGTGATTGTTTATCAAGTACTATGTAATTGGAATGAACACAGATGTCAGATTACATGTTGGATGCTTCAAGATTTATTTAATTCAATTACTCATAACAGGAATGCAATTAGCCTCGAAAACGAGCAATGTAAATTTTAATATTATGATGTAAAAATGTAAAAAATGTTCTAATATCGCATTGGTCATTGATGATTTCTGTACAATTGTAATTTGGAGTTTATATAATTGTGCAATCGTGGAAAAAACAGAATTTCGTTTTTCTCTTTTTGTTTTTATGAGCAACCAAATTAAGGTAATGGTATGTAAGACATACCATTCATGCAATAACTACTTAACATAATGCAAATTTGAAGCGTTTAGTTATCTGTGGTTCTGATGTGTGCAGTCAATTTAATACACCTTGGAAAATTCTTCAAGGTTCCACTTTCAATAATTCCACATCAAAGATAAGAACGGCATTTGGAGGAATAGTGTGTCTGTGTCAAGGATAATATTACAACATTATTTATATAATCATTAAGATTAACTTTTCTTGGCACATTCTATTGAAAATATGCAAATTTAACTAGTAGTAATAATAATTGACAACTATAGTTATTAGTATCAATTTCATACATTAATTGACAATTATAGTTATTAGTAACAATTTCATACATTAATTTAATTTCAATTACTCATAATATGCAAATATTACACAAAATATAAGAATTAATTTACACTAGTTCCTTTTTGCACTGTGGACATAATTTAAATAAATATAATATAAATATAATTTAAATAAACCATAAAATTTGATTGTATGGTTTTGCCTTATGTTTATCTCTGAAATTGATAATATAAATGTTTATATTGTATTAAAGGATATACTCCAGGATGCCCACGGCTACCATAGGCAAAATCTGGTGTGCAAGTTAGCTTTGCTCGTTCTCCGACACACATTTGAGCAACACCTTGGTCCCAACCTTTGATAACTTCTCCTTTACCTATTTTGAATTTAAATGGTACTCCACGGTCCCTGCTTGAGTCAAATTTCTTCCCGTTGTCAAGTGTACCTATTAAGACATTTAATAATTAATATTTTATAAAATTGTAAATTATAAAAATCTATATTTTATTTAATAAAAATTTAATTTAATGTGTACATAAATACAATTCGATCTTGATATTAAATGTTATCTTTTATTTTTAAAATTCATTATCAATGTATATTTATCTCAATATACATACATATATTTCAATGGAAATAACTTAAAAAACATTTACCTGTATAATGGACAACTACAGTTTGTCCGGTTTTCGGATATGTCTGGCCTGCACAGACAAAGCATCGTTACAAAAATCGCTACATTATAAATGAAAAGTACAAAAGTACTAAAACTTGATACAATCGCTGAACGCATTGAGTAAAGATCGAAATCACCTTATTTGGAATGGGCCATCGAGAAAGCATGCTTTTCATAGATTTTCAGGTTGTAATTGAATCTTATCGACTAAACTCTCCGGCATATATAATTAACGAAAATCAACCGAAGTTAAATAAAAAAAAAAAAAAAAAATCACCGATATGTAATTTGAAATGAAAGAAGCAGCGAAAAAGAAAAGTGAAAGATCACAGAATATCGTGTACAGAATAATTACCATCTCCAGGAGAAAGAACTTCTACATCCACGCCCATGACTATGTATTTTATGTTACAGAAATCGGATTTCTTAACGAAGAAATAAGTAAATTTTATTATACAAAATGGGCGATTCGTATTGCTAAGCAGAATTCACATAAATGCGAGTCTCGTGTCTGCAAAAAACGATACTAAGCCCAATGCTGTTCAATGAATATAACAAGGTAACTGAAGATACCCTCGGGAAAGAAATTTTAACTGGAAAAGCCGCCGTTAGGTTCGCTGTGATTCGGATCTTCCGGTTAATATATGACGATCGATGCGAACATTTCCCATTCCGCTAAATTTGAAGTAAATATTATTTCGTTAACTTTTGCACACATGTTGTATAAAAAAATTATATAATTAACTATAATTAATTATAACAAGTTCTTCAATCAATCACGTTTTTGAGAAAGAAAATAAAGAAGCTGTCTTTCTATTGTAAAAAGAAGTATTATAATTAGTTTGTATTGAAGAAAACACAAACACAGACTTTTATGATCTTTATTTTTCATGTATAAAGATAGTAAATAAAATAATTAATTAAGTACTTGTACAATATTATATGGAATTACTAAGAGCTCGCAAGAGCTTGTACGATAAGTTCTTATAATAGAAAATATATTTACAAATCGAAGTTAGAGTTGTACTCACAACAAAAATAAATTAAAACCTATTTTTCTTTATAGAGAATTATAAATATTAATACTATTTATATTAATATACATATATAAATATATTCATATATAAATATATAAAAAATGAATATAAAAAAATGTATCAGAATTCGGATAAATTCACCCCATAAATTCATGAATTAAAATAAAATATATAAAATATTTATCTAACAATTAAAAAGACAAGTAAATTGTTACACTACAAAAAGTAAGTACATTGCATAATCAAAAAGTTAACTTTAAATTTAATAAAACTTCTCACTATCAAATATTAATAATAATCTAAATAATCAGCACCATAAATTAAAGATATAAATTTTAGTCTAAAAAAAGCATAACATTTCAAATACCCATGATTTGAGATACAATATTTGAGTAAATACTAAAACTTATTGTTCTTTTTTCTCTGCAGTATATACTCTTTCTAATAAAGCTAATGATATACTTCCAGGTATTCTTTGATGTTGAATAATTAAATTGTTGAGTGCATCAGCAACCTGAAAATATGTTTTTCATGTATGTATACTGTTTTATTTAAAGTTCAGTAAAACTAAAAAAATTTGGATATTTATTACCTTTATTTGCAACTCTTCTGGTGTTAGATTTTCATCATATGGAATTGGTTTACCAACATATGTTGTCAACTTTACAGGAAAACCACCATAGATAGGTACAAAAGGAAATCTGGTGGCAGCATATATTCTCAACCACATTCTTCTACCCCAACTTATTGTTCTAAATGCTTCTCTAATATTTTTTGTAAATAAAGGTACTATGCACTGTTACAAAAATATTAATATTTAAAAATAATACATATATAAAAAGTAACTATAACAAAATAACGTACCACTTTAGCATCCAATGCAACTTTTGCAAAACCCACTCGTTTCTTCCACATTAATTGATAATAAGAATCACCAAATTGAGCTTCATACACACCACCAGGTGAAATAGCAAGCATATTACCTTCTTTCAATATAGTAGAACATGTTTGAATTGTACCAGGTATAACTTTTAATACATCAGAAATTATAGACCATCCAGGACATTTAAAAAGAAATCTGTCTGCTACTGTATGAATTAATTTTGAATTTAAAAGCAATATTTTAGATATAAAGTAATAAAGATCTATAGGAATAGCTCCATGATAATATACAAAAAGTATTGGTTTATTTTGTGGTATATTTTCAAGCCCAATTACTTCATATCCTATAAAAGATAGATATAACAAAATTTTACACTTCTTATCTATGAATATATTCTTCACAGAAATTATATAATTTATTTTTATAAAATTGACTATTATACTTAATTAATTTAATATGTAACATACCATACCAAATCCAACCATGAGCATCCCAAACTGCAGCTACTACATTACGAGCTGCATTTCTCCAATCTGTTCCATATGCATTTCTTAATGTAGCTCTATTAAATAAATCAAAATTATATAAAATAAAATAATTATATAAAACCTATAACTAATACATGTTGAAAGTATAAAAACCAACCTGTGTAATTTATACACATACAATATTAATGCAGTTAAATACAGTAATACTACGATCACAAGTGGAAGAAGGAATGTTATTAAAAGTGGCATTAAAAGCCATGATAACCAGAGTGTAAAATCCACGTCGATATATTCAACTAAAAAAATATAAAAATCATTTATTATATATAATCGTTATACAAAATTTTCACATAATCTGATAGATAAATAATATATGAAACTACCAAAAAATTTGTAAATTTTATTTAAGGTATTAAAAAGTTAAATATATTATTACCGACAAAAAATACTAATCTATTATCTAAACATGCTTATAATGCTATGCTCTTTTATTTGAAAATTACTGATGTCGGTGTTTTTTGTTTATGTGCATAAAATTACATTATACCAATAATATATACATATACGTATAAAATTATATTTTTACCTATAGTATCTTCTAAAATTTTCCGTAGGTTAAATATTATTGGAAACATGTTTAGATTACGAAAAAAGTGAAAACAATAGTAAATGTATTATAATTACAAAAAATCTGATACTTCTTTATCAAACACCCACATATTCACTATTGGCAATATAGGCATCAGTCTGTTGATTTTGCTTCTATTTTTCTTGAATTACTCAATTACGTTCATAATTATATTTAATTATTCATTAAAATACATTATTTATACTTAATCAAGATGCATTTTGATATTTGTCACTTATCACAGTTTTCTACGACTTCGTATAATTCATAAATAGTTTTGATTATTCTTTTAATAATGTCACACAAATTTTACAAATTGTACGTTTAAATTTAAGAATTTATTTAAAATTAAATACTGAAGGTGAATAATCACAAATTCAATAAATACATATGAACAGTATGCATGATACGCTATAATAGTTAGTCGGTGAATCTCAAGATAGTAGCGACTAACTTCACGTACATTGTTTTGAATTTACAAATATAACATAAGCACTCCTTATTGTATTAAAATTTTCAATGGTTACGTACAACAGAATTAATACTTTACCTATAACTCACTATATTTGTTTAAATATTTATTATTTATAGATCAAAAATTTTTTAATTCATTATATGTTTAAGTAGAATGTATGCTTTAGCGTACATATGAATTATAATTTTATTGCATATGAAAATAATGAAAATATTACAATCAATACAAGTATGAACAAATCTAAATTATTTAATAAATTTATTACAATAATCATTTTAAAAATGGCGCTGAAAATTGAAAAAAATAATATAAATCGCGAGTTTCGAAAAAAAGGACGAAATTACTAAATAAAATGTATTTGGAAAATCGAAGTGAACGAATATAATTACGAATATTCACTTATACATAAAAACTTTAATAGATTGAAGAATATAAGTTTTAATAAATGTTTGGAAAGTTGGAAAATATAGTTAAAAAGTCATGGGAAAGATGTTCGATATTGCTCTGAAGTTTGGCGATATATATTTCATTGGCGAACTTTCGTACTAATATATTGCCACTGTAAGGAGCAATTTCACACAACTTTTAATCGTTACCAATAAGACTGAAAAACGAAATAAATCAATTTGTAAAGTGAATTTGGATACGTTCCCAGTTTTCATCCCCCGTTAGAATTGCAAAATATTAAAGAAGATTACGACGTAACTAAATTATTCTCGTATATTTATTCTCGTGTTTATTCAATATTGTACTTTGAAAAATGTCTATAGTCTCGTTTTTTCGTTGTAAATGTGTAACAGTGGGTTATTTATGAATGTTGCTTCAGGTAGAGACTATTACTTTCGATTTCAATAATGTATTCGCATCATTGCTAACATATGATATCAATTCTATGTGTCATTCATCTTGTACAACCTGTGTTTGATTAAAGATATTTCATTGACAAAGTTTGTTGCGATATATTGTTACTTTAGTTCGCAATGAAACATGTTAATTAGTGGGCGATCAACTTCATCACTACGTGTCAGTAGTTAACAAAATGATCTTATAATATTAACGTCTTTTTTTTTTAACCGAATATCGATATTATCCGACATAGTAGAAGAAAGACTTACATATACTTTTTCAATATCATTTTGAGATTTGTTTCTGTCGCGTCTATAAAAATAAATATACATAATATGCTAAATAAAAAAAATGTCTAAAAAAGTAATTGTCTTTTAAATCAAATAAAAATACATATGCATATGTATGATCTTATGCAATGCCTTTGAAATTTGTTGCAAGTTGTATCAGTATGATGTAATTAATAATAATTATATACATTTGTATGTATATACTGTTATTTCATTAATGTCAGCATATAATTACATATGTTTAAGCTTTTTTTGTGCAGATAATGCTGATAAACTTTATGTTTCTGTAACTGATAATTATTTTCAGGTATAACATAGTAATGCAATATTGAAAAATCAGAATTTTATTAAAACAAAATGTCAGAGAACAATTTGCCGCACATTTCATATGGACTTGATTCACCTGGTAGGATAGTACGTATAGAATCTAGTATTACTACAAGGTCTAATATCAGTCGTCTTCCAAGTATAGAAGAAACATTAAGAAGACTTGGCACAAATCTAAGACCAGAGAGACAAATTAATGAATCAAATAATGGTAAAATTGATTAAATAATTATATATGTATTAATAATGATTTTTTCACTAGTTAATAATATATGATTTATACAGTTTTCAATTTTTAGAAATGTTGCAATTTCTATATACAGAAAAAAATTAATAGTATTAAAATATTAAATATTAGATTTCAAATGTTCATGTCTGATTTTCAGAGATGGTGGGAGCATTATTATAGTTTGGCATAGATGTTTATTATACTATATATAGATATTGTACGTGCTTAGTAAAAAATAACACAATGATCACAACTATATAACTAATTGATAAAATTCTTTACTTTAAAATTTGTCCGCTTGTGTTTTATTTTTAAATTGGACACAAACTTTTGCAATCATTCAGTATAATTTTTGTAATGTATATTTCAGAAACTTAATTATGTAATATTACTTATATTATGTATTAAAATATAAGATATTAATGAATATACTTGATTATAGAAATACCTGATGCTCAACCTCCAACAATTGTATCAGATGAGGAACCATTACCTATTGTATTCTCAGAATCTGCAAACAATGCACAACCAAATGATGTGATTGATGGGCCATCTTCTCCAAACCAATCAGAAATTAATGCACCAGTAGTAAACGCAGAGGATGAGTATGTATATTATAATTTAATATATGTAGAAGAAAATTTCAATATATGTTTTGTGACAAAATATTTCTCTTCAATTTAGCAAAAGATATTGTTGGGTATGCTTTGCAACGGATGAAGATGATACAACTGCTTCATGGGTAAAACCATGTCATTGTCGTGGCACAACCAAATGGGTACACCAAGGATGTATACAGAGATGGGTCGATGAAAAACAAAAAGGACGTGCAGGTGCACATGTAGCATGTCCACAGTGTAATACAGAATACATTATTGTATACCCAAATATGGGTTAGTTACTTTAATTTTTATAAATTTGCTAAATTTGTCATTATAATATAATTACTATAATTATTACAATATAAATACGCTACAATTATACGTATATTACATATATTGTAAATGTGATATATTTGTTACAGGACCATTAGTAATCGTATTGGACACCATCGATGGTGTAATTTTCCGAATTTGCCCATTTATTGCAGCTAGTATAGTTGCTGCATCTATATACTGGACAGCTGTAACATATGGAGCAGTAACTGTAATGCAAGTAGTTGGTCACAAGGATGGTCTAGCTATGATGGAACAAGCTGATCCTTTGGTATTATTAGTTGGTTTGCCAACTATTCCCATAATGTTAGTTTTGGGAAAAATGCTGAGATGGGAAGATCAAGCACTTAGTCTTTTAAGGCGACATGCATGTAAAGTTCCTATTTTGAGGTATTTCTTACCTAGTAGGTATGTACAAAATTTGAAATAATTGTATTGTATATTTTATATTTATAAGTTTTATGTTTATTGTTTTAGTCATTCAAGTGAGGAAAGATCACACTCTGAAGATGTACCACCTATGAGTGATCCAGTATCAGCAACTCGTATCCTTTGTGGTGCACTTTTATTACCTAGTATTGCTAGCATATGTGGCAAAATATTTTTTGAAAGTATACATTCTAATTTTCATAGGACATTGCTTGTATGTATTCAAATATATTTATAACTAATTAAACAATTGTTCTGAACCTTTTATGTATTTTTGCAGGGAGGTATAGCATTCATAACAATAAAAGGTGCATTCAAGATTTATCATAAACAACAACAATATGTAAGACAATGTCAACGTCGTATAATGGATTATACAGAAAATAATGTTGCACTATATAGAAGACAACAAAATTCTGAAGCCAATCAGACAAGCTAAATAAACATATGCAAGAGATTCTTGAAAGAATACATTATTGGAAGATATTACATTTCAGTTCAAAAAAACTAAACTTTATAGTGTACTTTTATGTAATAATATAAGTTTATGGGTATTTTAATCAGGTCTAACAAATACATAAGTTATATAGCTACATCCCCAGTGCATACATACGTACATACGTACAAACATACAAAATAATCATATACATAAATATAATTAATGAATTATTATCTATCTGAGAAAGAACAATTTAATTGAAAAAAAAAAAACGGAAATGTTACGTCTCTTAAATTCAATTATCAGGGAAATAATAATAATAATGTCCATTCATCCTTCCTTGCGTAATAAATAAGAATTAATATATGTTGATGCCTTTAATACAATTCAATTTTCTTCCGTTTAAAAAAAATCATGTGAAAAGAAAATATCATTTATTATACTAAATCTGTAGTTTGTTATTGACGAAAATTGCATATTTTATGAAGTTAACATAACATGAGTTTTTTGTGCATTAATAAAAATAGGTAAAATATGTTTTTAGGAATTCTTCACATTTTGATTACTAATGTAAAAAAAGAATACAACCTTTAGAAAAATAATTTATTTCTATTATAGATAAGTCTTGGATTAGGTATTAACTTATATATTAATATATATTAAATAAAAGAATTTTGAAATAAAATTTTATTTTATGTAAATGCTTAATTTGCAAATATGTAAAATGTGCTTTTAGATAAGACATTAGTAAACATCAATTTAAATCAATAAATTGTGTTCTACTGTCTAGATAATATAGATAATAATTAATAAATTAACTAACTTGTTACATAATTTTTTAAGTTAAATCATTATTTTTATTTCATTACCTGCCATTATTTTTTAAGGTATTAATTCAAAGTATTTTTTAAAATGATCATCATTATCGTATGATAAATATATAATAATAATTATATAATAAAATATATAATAAAACTCAGGAAATGTTTCAAAAAAGAACTGTATAATATATAAATATATTTATTATTAAGCTATTTTCTTTTTAATGTAAATTATTTAAGTACAATATATATTATTTAGAAATATTAATTATCTTGAAAAAATTGAACTGTTTGGTTTGTAAGAACTGTGTAGACACATTTAAGTTGGAAAAGTAATATATACATCAAAATGTAATGCATATCCTTTTACAACAAATATGATAATCTATTTCTTAAATATTTTGTGATATAAGTAAGTATTATATTTTTTATACAAATAAAATTCTGTTTTTATTTAATAATTATCATATGCTTTTGTTATCACGTACATATAAAGTGTATTATAATACATTTTTTGTTTACATCCTTATTCTATATATCAATGAAATAGTAAATGTAATTATTTCACATTTATAATTTTTATACAGGTAACTTTTTCATACACAAAAATCAATAAAAATGCAAGTAATTAAAAATTATAATCAATTTCAATCTAAAGTTTATAATAAATAAAAATCAACTATACCCAGTATAAACTAATATAAAATATAAAATTTGCATACTTTATATATAACCCAAACAATCTCAAAATATACTTATACATATTTATATACTCTTGCAAAGAAGTACAAGAGATAAACACCAATATTATACATTTCATTAAAATTTAAATATCCTTAAAAATTTATAATACAATTATAAAAGTAAATGAATGCAATAAAATGCAAAACTTTTTAACAAATAGAACAAGAAACATTTTTTGATGCTTCAGGTCACGTTAAGGGTGGTCCTGTGTATTTAAGACTTCCAGAATAAAAATCTGGTGGACCTTCAATAACCACCAATTTAACTTCTTCCACTATATCTGGCGAATCTGTACATAACTTTGAACTACTAACAGTTTTGAAAAATGTACAAGGTCTTGGACCCTTTCCAGAATCATCTACATCATAAGGAGGACTAAGTATATCCAGAAATGCAGCAGGACCTTCAATACATGTAATTTCATGTAAGTTCTTATCTCTTGGTGTAAGAGTGCATGCAGGTGAATTACTATGTAAAGATATTGGTTTGTGCCTAAGTGCCATTACTTCTTTGTTCAATCTGATTGTATGATCTTCATTTGCTTTTAAAGTATAATTGTTTACTTGAACTACGCCACTGATTACCTATATTTTAAAGTAAAATAAACACAATTTTAACATAAAATACAAGTATAATTATTAATAATATAGATACATAATATTATCAATAAGAAATAATATATATATATATATATATCACACCTTTAAAAATCCATACATTCCAGGATGATCATGTATTGGCATTGTGAATCCATGTTTTAATATAAAGATAGAAATAGCAAAATCTTTATTTTCAAATATGTCAATAACCCACATTGGTGCATGTTGTACTTGAATAAAATCAAGAATCTGTTTATTTAAGTTTACATCTTCCGCTGTAATTTTGTTCATCAAATATCGTAATTTGTCAAAGTTCTTTTGACAAAGTTTAAATCCAACATTGCCACGTTCCTCAAACGTATTTAATGCTTGCTTCCATAGCGTTTTAATTGCCGCCGTCATGTTTATGTATTTATTTTATAATACAATTGTTATAAATTCACCTTCCATAAATCATATTAATATATCAATAATTTATTTAAAAAAAACTCAAGATACGAACACAAATATCATACGCAATTTGGAAGTTTTATTATTAGTCTTAATTACAAGATGAAAAGTTTAATACAAAAAAAAAACATATTGATCGTTTAAATTAAGGAAACATTTTCATAAATACCATTCAATTTTTACACACAAATATTATTCACGTTCAATCTTTTCTCCGAAAATTTCATTAAATTAGAGTCATCAATATTGTTGAAAATATTGTTTCATATTTAGAGGTTAGATAAATTGTGTATTTATGTTTTATCATATATATATATATATATATATATATATATATATATATATATATATTATATAATATATTGTTTTTATTTTTTATAATATATATATATATATATATATATATATATATATATATATATATATTATATAATTTCTTAATTAATACTTTTTCAACACTTTTTACAGAATAATACAAATTATTAATTGCTTAT
This sequence comes from Lepidotrigona ventralis hoosana, assembly GCA_002806875.1. Taxonomy (NCBI): domain Eukaryota; kingdom Metazoa; phylum Arthropoda; class Insecta; order Hymenoptera; family Apidae; genus Lepidotrigona; species Lepidotrigona ventralis. Next base: position 19,882 of record NIPQ01015466.1, read on the forward strand.
TCTGTAATTAATCTGGTCCCTGCACATACTTCACATTTAATAGAAAACTTTGCTAAACATGGCTATGTGACTTGCTCTGATACCAACATAGATGATATTGTAAACATAAATAAAGTTGTAAAATTTCTATTTAAACAACTTTTTCTTTTTTTTTGTTTCCTGCACTGAATGTACGGATGAATATAAATTGTAATAGTTTAATAATATAATAATTTATTTACGAGGAAGATAATTTATTTAATTCAATAATTTTACTTATAATAATAAATAAATAAAAAAAGAAAATAAGTTATTTCAAGTATTTAAAAGTATTTGAAACTATATTACTGCAAAAATGTTGTTTTCACACGACAACGTTTTTCGAAAGGGGAAAAGTGCTTTTTTTTATTGAGACTCATACATTTAATTAAATAATAGAAAAAAGATAAGGTGTAAATATTTTAATTGTCGGACAAACATTAAAGTTTTACAATTGTTTTCAAAAATAATTTTGAAAAATATTGTAAAAATATTTTTAGAAAAAATGTTACAGCACTTTAATAAATAAATACGAGCTATTCTCATTTTATAATAATATTACAAGTTAAGAATAATTGGAAAATTATTCGATTCTGTGAATTTGGGTTAACGTTGCCCAGAAAAGAATGCCCCCTATCGTAAATGCTAGTAGTTTACCATTGAGATGAGCTTTATTTATTTACTATCGGAAGCAAACTTTTCTGTAATATAATTATTAGTGAAAAGCATATAACTTATCTCTCTTGTTATAATAATTCTGTTGCGAAAGGTAGGAGCAGCTAAAAGTTTCGTACTTCTAATTTCGTATATCGATTAGAATTTATAAATTGTGTCATGTAAAAGTGCTTCAGACTGATCAGTAAAAGTGTTCCCTAATTTAATATTTCGTTAACTGGTACTTCTTTTCTCCTTTTAATTTAAAACTATAAATCCTCCTCATTTTTATTTAATCATTTCTATATATTGTGTATTATAAAACTTTGTATTAACAATTATAAAATTAAGTGTTGTTTATAGTAGTATTTTGACACACACACGCACACACACGAACACACACACATCTCATATATATGTATAAATAAATGGTTTAAAAACCGTTATCTGTATTTTATTTTCATAGTTTTGTTGCTTTAAAAGTATTATAGTAGTATTTTGACACACACACGCACACACACGAACACACACACATCTCATATATATGTATAAATAAATGGTTTAAAAACCGTTATCTGTATTTTATTTTCATAGTTTTGTTGCTTTAAAAGTATTTTTATTATTAAAACTTATAATGTTTAAAATTAACGAATTAAATTTATTTTATAAATATATATTTTATTTCTTGGTAAAATAATTTTACATGTTATTAATTAAATATAATATTGTGTAGCTATGTCTAATGAGGAGCGTTTGAAGAAGCTACTATCTGACTTAGGTAAAGCTACATTACGTGGAATTCGCAAATGTCCAAAATGTGG
>NIPQ01015612.1:0-50331 GCA_002806875.1 Lepidotrigona ventralis hoosana
TTATGAAATATTAAAGATTTATATTAAATAAATAAGAAAGTTTTATTATTGTCATAATATTAATGGACAAAGTAATTTATCGAAACATTTCGAGTAATATTTTAATTAAGAGTAATTTTTAACTAATTATTTTAACTAACTATTATGAATTATAGAAATTATATTATTTGTCACAACCAATGCACTGCGTAATTATAATAAAATTATTAAGAATTTAACCTAAATTTGAATATGTAATATAAGGAATATGTAAATGAGGAAATATAATAATTTCAATATTATATTATATTAATATTTTAATATTAAGGATAATTTAAAATAGTTAAAAATTTTGTTAGCTAAAAATTTATACATAAAACCATGTATTAATAATTTTAAAATTTTAATTTACTATGTATTTCAATCATTTAATATAGAAAAATTTTTTTCGGAACGAACCGTTTATTAAAGAGATTGAATTTCATGTTGAAACTGTACGGATATCTATTCGAGTCACAAGCAACATGATCACAATGATCTGGCAGTCAATGTGCAAGAATTAATATAAAATAGAAAATAGATTTGTAGAATGATTTTGTAAGATAAATTATATAATTGATGTATATTTGAAGCAATTGCGGTTAATCTAAATTGTTCGAAAGTTCGCATTGAATTGCCTGTTCAGTCTCTCCTGCTGATCATCGTTTCTTTTGACATAGAGCAGCAGCCTATTTCTTTTAAGAACCGTAGTCCTCGACATGTGTTTGTGTCTGCCCTACCACACGGATTTCTTTGTGAAAAATTTAATGACATATTTTTACATACTTTATTGAAATTTTATACGAATTCAATAAAATGACATATTCTCATTGAGTACGGCTCATTCTCTTTCCTATTGCTTTCATCACGATTATCATCGTGCAGAATAACAAATGGAAAGCAAGTTAAAGGGACAGTTCAGAATTTTCTGACGGAAACATAGTTGCCAAATCTAAAAATTGAATATGATTGTCACATTTTTGTTCCATCGATCGGTCCTGCCTATGAAATGATGAAATAGGTGATTGCATGATTGTTCATTGGCTTACAATTAGAGTCAGGTATTCGCTTGGGCTCGATCAAAATTATCCGATCAGATTCAACTCCGAAATGTCAAATACTCTCACTCGGGTAATTTGAATAAATTTTTAGAATAATTAAAAATACAAGTCTTGTCGTAACTTCGTAAAAAGAATCATGTTACACTTTACTTGATTTTTTTTTTAAATATAAAGCTTTTACTTCGATCACCCTGAACTGTTGTTTTTTTTAAAGATATTTTTATATTATGCAGCAAGTGAAAAATTGAAGAAATTTCTATTCTCGAAATTTGTAAAATTTCAAACGTTTTTCAAAAATATTGAGAATTTTTTTTATATCTGGAAATCCATTATAGAAACTTGTTGTAAAGAAATGTAGTATGTATATAGAATCCACGTAATAAGAGAAATGTAAACATAACATAAACGTTGAGAATCGCTAGAAGAGATAAGACTTACAGATAAAGAACGATGATTGGCAGGCGAGGTGGACAAGCAATTCAATACGAACTCTCGAACGATTCAGATGAACCGCAAATCTTCTTAATATACAATTTTATAATTATTCCTTATATTGCTGTACAACTTTTTTCGCCATTCTATTAAACTGTGGTCATTAGGATTAGAGGACGAAGTGTTTTAGGATTTTCCGAATTTTTAACATTACATTAGTCTATACATTAGTAATGTTTATCATAATATAATACGCAAAGTTTACTGCATTTTTTAATTCTCTAATATCTCAAAAACAAGCTAAAATTTTATATTTGAAATCCTGGCTACTTCTCTATAGTCGTTTTAAATATCACGCGATTCGTCTCCGAGACGAATTACAGCTCAATTGGTTAAATCCTAATACAAAATAAGAATACTGGCCACAGATGGATGTTTATACGTATATATGGATATACTGTGCTTCTTGCATTTGCGAGTGCTTTTGTTTACTCTAGACGCTTGAATTAGGCCCAATCTAGTAATGGAAGGATCTGAGGGCGGTGGTGCTTTGAAAGAACAGAGATAGAAAGAGAATATTATATCTCTACTCTTTCAAAAGAATCACTGTTCCTATTTGCCATAAATTGGTTGTCTGCATTGGACCTAACGTTAGCTGCTAACTGCTTGTTCTTATTTTATATAATAGATTTTATATAATAGATTTCGTAAAATTGAAGGATCTACCTTCCAAACAAAGAATTCTCGAAGCCAAGATTTTATATCTTTGGAGTTTTATATCTCACGCTCTTCAAATTTTATTTGGCCATTAAAAATTGAATTAAAATACTGTAGTCAATCCAACCAGTTGCCAACGAAATTTTAGTAATATAATTAGTTAAAAATTATTTTTAAAGATAATGATATAAATATAGTATAAATAATTATATACATGAAATGTATATTAATATTAAAACACGGATAGAGCTTTTTGTGATATACACAGATGCATAATATAAAACATTTTAGATACTAATTTCTTGTATCGGAATCTAGTGGCATAAACGAAGTATATGTATTTCTACCTTGTCTGTGCTGAAAATATACAATTGACAACGCTGTAAAGGATATCATTTTCTTGAACCAACTTGTATTATTTTGTTTGACGTAGTTCTTTAATTCGTTGTTTAAACGTACAGAACGCTAAAAAAAATCAGTGATTTTTTTTCCTGGTCGATAATTCAGACCCTGGGACACAAAACTCCATTTAATGTCCGGTCTATGCAAGTTAGTCAATGATTAGATACGTGGTCTATTCATATACCTTATCTGTGACGTGAACTACTGTAGTTTTAGATTGGGATATTTTTCATGTAAATAATTTCTAACTATACATTTTGACATTAGAGCACCAAAATAGTCAATTTATCTGAATCGTATAAGAGAATTCAAAGTCATATTTAAAAAATTGCCGAATTTTATACGCAGAATAAAAACATAGAAAATTATATATTTCCATTAAAAGAAATTGCAGTTGTATTTTGTAAATGCATCAATACACAAAAATGCATAAGAGTATAGGAATGTAGAACAAGAATATATAGTGTGTTTGATTTGAGTGCAAACTCAAGCAACAATATTAAATACACATAAATACGCATAAATATGAAAAAATATTTCAGGCAAAAGTTGTATGGTATCAAACAGGATATACTTTACTTTTATTTATTTCATCTCGACCGTGAAATGTTCTGTGAAAGTCACCTTAAAATTTTTAAATTACATATCTTTATTTTCTATAACATATTTTTGTAGCTGACATTTAGATGAAGATTTGAAAAAACTACAAATTTGTTTTCTCTCAAGATTTCCGAATATTTATTGTTTGCTTAATTTTCTACTTACCTTATCTTTAATTTATCTTGGATACAACTAACTAAGACCATTTGAATTTAGAAAAATTATCTACGAAAATATAACAGTAAACTTTTCCCGTTACCATCATTAGTTTTTCATAGTCAATATGCTAAGTGCTAAGCACTTTAACTCCTCTTCGGCAATAACATCAATTCGCCTTTCTTTTTACCAGATTTCTTTTCAGGGATGATATATGTATGTATAAAATGCAAATAACAGCTTCAGAGATTTAGAAATGACCATTTTCGTACGTATTTCATATTTCCGTCTATAAATAATTCAGTATGACAATTAATTATTCAATTATCTTTTTCCTTCATCAGCACATCATTTTGAATGATGAATGACGAATAATCTAATCGCGTATATAATTATATAATTATAAATTATATAATTATATTATATAATTATAAATTATATAATAATTATATAATTATATAATTATATTCGTTGTAACGTATCAGGTTAGTGATTACATGTTTGAGATGTATTCCGCTTCAATGTCCTATGTTCTATAGTATATTATACCTTATACAATATTTGAATTCTTTCAAAATTAACGCGATAAAAGTCTAACGCGATAAAAGTCTCTTTTCATCAATATTTTCTTAAATGTTTCACAATCTGCGAATTCATATCTAATAAATAAACACTATTCGCAACATTAAACGCAATTTCTTGAATAAATAAACATGCACATTAGTTAATTATATCGCTAGAACGTTTAGATCTATATTTTCATAGACATTTTTTCGGCATGAATCAGTTTTTTACTGTAATAATATTATATACCGGATGAAATCCATCCTCTTCCTCATTCTTCGCGCAATCGTATATATGTAAGATGGATTTCGCGGATAAAATTAACTGTGTTTTCAAATGCTTCTCTTTGTTCATTGCCCTACATAAATGTTCTGTTTTGATATAACCGAATAGTTCAACGTAATTATATGCAAATTGGGATGTTATGTGAAATACGGACGTATGTGCCAAAAGACATTTCAAACGTATTTCAAGAAAATCATATTTCCTTTGACTGATCCAAAAACTTCCTTTGACTTATAACTTATTATTAGAGAATCGCAACATTGATAAAAGTCCTATAAAATAATAATTTGTACAAACTACATTTCATAATTCTAGTACATATAAAAACGATTATTTTACTTTTAGTAAAAAAAATTATATAGTTTTTAAAAAATGATTTTGAATATCATTTTTCGAATATTACGTTTCCTCATCCTTACATCATGCATTGAAAATAATTACATATAATTATAATTCGGAAATTTTGCTCCATATAGTTAAATCATAACAAACTCATGTGCTTTTTCTCTAATCTTACTCTTTGTTAATTCCAATAACGGAATAAATGGAGATAATTTAGTTAATTCAAAAACGATATTGGCTTGTTATATGAAACTACTAATTTGTCTTTATTGTCGTCAAACAATTCAGGTAACAATTCTAAAAAAAGTTAAGTAAAAGTAAAATTGAAATTGAAGCAGATCGTGTGTATCTTTAATTGTCATTATAAATGATAAATATGATAAGACTATCAGAATTTGCACGAATACAGTTCTACTGACAAAAAATAAAGATATTAAGAGGTATCAAACGCACCAAAGATGAATCTTAAATCGTGAATCTCAAAAAAGTTTCCAATGATATCACAGACAAACAATCAAGCCGAAAAAATTATCCAATTCAAGATTGCCAATCTCCGATTGATCACAACTTTTGAATACATTTCAATAACAAATTCTCCAGTAAAGCTTCGGCTATCGTAACGCATCATTTCAATCAGCTTTGAAAATATCAGTCTCCATTCGAAGACAATTTTCTAGATATCAAATTTCGACTTTCCTACAGAAAGACAAACTTTAGCAATTCTAGACAACGGATTACGGAATGTATCAAATCGGATGTAGTTTTCGACAAGTAGTTGAGCAAAAAATTAATCAACGATTAACGATTAAACTTTTCCAATAATCTTTAATCACAATTAATGATTACATTCCAATTTTAGTTGTTAATTATAAATAACGATTTTCTAACGAAATTCTTACTTTAGTCGTTAACTGCGACGAACGATTAAGCATCTTACAATCGTTAAGGATTGCATTCTTAATTAAGAATTAAATTCTTATTTAATCGTCAATTGTTATTAACGATTAGTAGAAATTTAATTAATTTTAACCATCAGTTATCTTATTAACCTGAAATTGCTGAAATTCTTTTTATAGTGAAATTAGTAAAAATTTCGTATTTCCTTGTCGCGGAGTTGAGACAATACAATACAGTGATCGTGGTCCAAACATTGATTAAATTAAATCAGTTGATGATTTTTCGATGATTTTCCAACATGGACGCGAAATGCACATTTTCATTCGATGAAAGACAGACAAAATAGAAAACGAATTTGAATACAAAAAATTTAAAAATTTATAGGAATTATAAAGTAAGTATAGGAAAGATTTTACTCATTTAAAAAAAATGAATATCAATGCATATCAGAAACAGATTTACATTTACACATCAGAAACAGACATTAATTTTCACATTGTTCATTAATAAAATTTAAACAAATGTCGTGCGAATTTGCCTTAGCGAATTGCCCGACATTGAGCCTCCATAAAGCTGAAATTTCTTGTTCGTCATAATTTTTATTTGCTCTCGTAAATTTGGCGGTATGACTGAGTTTTTGTAAGAACAATACGACCGAATCTTTGGAAGAATACGTTCAGTTAATTTACTTTAACTTACAAGCGGCTTATCCTTAGTGCAGAGAAGATCTGATAAGATAAGATAAGAGATAACAACCTTTACGGAATCTATCCGGAAAGAACTTTAATGGTGCTCTATTTCAAATATCGCTATATATAATTTTATTAATTTTATTAATTCTCGTTAATTTCTAGTTTGTGAATTGTAATAGTCCGTGCAAATAAAATCTCTCATAAATGTTGTTTTCTTTTTAAAAATTTGTACATTATTCTTGTCTGTCGACGAAACAATAGGTGATCATTTTCAGCACAACTTCATACCAAAATATTTAATATTTAACGTCAATCTAATATCAAAGTATTTTTATACTTTTACATTTACTTTATACTTATATCAAAAGGGTTTCTTTCAGTTTTTTATAATTATTTCAAAACATCAAAATTGTTATCACAATCATTTTTAACTTTTGCAGACAAATTTCAAATAATTTATTGGAAAATAAATTACATTTTTTGTTTCTTCTTTAAAATACTTTTTATTATTGTAAATTTAAGTAACTCAAAAAATGATAAATAATAAATAATATGTAGTTATATTAAAATAAGAGAATTCATTCAATTGAAAGTTTACATATTTCATTCAATTAAAAGTTTACATTTTTATATTTTGAGAAGATAACAATAAATGATTTCATACACTATAGACATGTATACACTGTATACATTAAATTACGAAACTTTGAATACACATTATGTAGAAGTTATATTACAAGTATTTATATTTCAAGTAATTTGTCAATGAATAATTTTTTAAAATATTATAAATTTTTCATATATTTATTATTTTTTTTTTGTATTACTATACTATGTAATACACATTCCATGAATTTAATTTGTGTGTGTACATATACAATTTTATATTGCATGCAAAATAAATGAATTAATTCTTACAGTAATTACAATACCTATTTGTACATATACGAATGCATACATGCACACACAAATTATTAATAACATTAATAAATCTTATGTTTATAATCCTAAGATTATAATATATCATATTTTTTTAACAAATTTTACTTGTTTTTTTTAAATGAAAAATGTCATATTTTAAAATAAATTTTTGTCAAAATTATTTTAGTTCTATAATATTAATTGAAATGTTGAAATTAATTTAATTCTATAATATTAAAGTTGATTATTGAATTGAATTATTATTTCGTTATACGTTTAAAATTCTTGGATTCAAACATATTTAAATTCATTTTTCTTGTTGTTACATTATTTTTAAATTAACATAATACATTTACTTTTTTTCAAATTAACGTTTCATTAATTGTAAATATAAAAACATTAAAATAAAAATAATTAAATACTTTAATTTATCACTTATTTCGTTATTATTGTAGTAATATTTGTTAGAAAAAATACGAAATTTATGCATCGCAAAGAAAAAATTAATAAATGCTAATTTATATTTCTAAAATTAAAATTTTCATGACAAAAGATAGCATTTTTTCACTTATGTTTTTAATAAAAAAAAAAAAACTAATTAAAATGCATAAACTGTGAATAATATCAAATATCAGATATTATTTCTTTATAAACTCGTGTTTTATACAAATAGCTACTTTCAAATCTGCTGTTTCTCATTTTCTAACCTGTAAAATTTCAATTTAATTTTTTGTAACTACTTTGGACAGAAAATAAAATTATTATTGACTGGTCACATAAAATACAATGTATTAATAGCTTAATATATACAGCATTTGTTATTATAATTTTTAAGCCTTTCATTAAAGAAAATTATTAAAATAACAGAAAGAATTAATAACTGACATTTAAGAAACAGACTATATTTTATCATTTAATTATTATTGAAATATATAAGAAAATAAAGTAAAACAAATCTTAAAAAAATTAATTATCATAATTATTTTGGCATCTTTGCTTTCATTTTATTATTTCTATAAATCCTTTATAAGTTTTACTTTGTAAATATGTACAAATTTGTTAATATTTTCTGTGCATTTCATTAATATTTTCTACGACTTTTACATATTTAGATTTAATTATAACATACATAAAATAAACAAAACATATTTGATTAAAAATAATATGAAGATTTTTTATAAAAATTTAACCCTTTGCGGACGAATATTGCCGACGGCAACATTATGATTTTATTTTTTAGCACAGTTAAATGCTGTTCCGGTAACAATAAAAGTACAAATTGAGCATCTCAAGAATATACTATACTTCAAAAGAATATAAAAATTAAATTATATTCTAAGATGTAGTNATATTGTCTATGGCGACATTATGATTTTATTTTTTAGCACAGTTAAATGCTGTTCCGGTAACAATAAAAGTACAAATTGAGCATCTCAAGAATATACTATACTTCAAAAGAATATAAAAATTAAATTATATTCTAAGATGTAGTGTATCGAATTACTGCCAATAAGATGCGTATTCTTCTGCATCCCTAATATTTAAGTCTTCAATCTCGTTTCATATACAAAATATCCTTGATTTGCTAGGAATAATAGTGAAGAAAGTAATCGTTCGCAAAGGGTTAATACAAACGTTTTTCATTAATTTAAAAAAATTCTTTCATTTAATAATTTTATCTTGTTATTGAAAACAAGATAAATAAAGCCATTAAAACTTTGTACTACTATACTAAATTTGTCTTTATCACTTTATACGCAGTGACATATATGTTTAATAAGATATATTTCTAATTATTCTTGACCAAAACCTTCTGTTTCTTCAATTGCATAGTTTAACTTTTCTACTAGTTGATCATAGCTCTTATATGGTGGTAGATCCAATCTATTGAAGCATGTATGTGATCTAGGTAGCCATGTATCTTTTCCTACTTTTTCTATGCAAAATCTTTGAGGACCGTTGCTTCCTAAATAGAAAAAAATAAAAAACAAAAATAAAAAAGATAATGAAAACTAATCGCAAATATAAATTACATGATCACTATAAATTATTTAATATTTATATAGTTATTGGTGTTTATTTACCCATTAGTTCTGCAAAGCCTCCAACAGGTACGCGACAGGTGCCTGTTACAAATTGTAAAAGTCGTGCTCGTTTTTCACTATCTGTTCTTGTTACAAACTAAATGAAATATGCAAATGTAATAATATGATATATTGCACATTTTAAAAATAATTTTGTAAGCACAATAACAAACCTGCCAGAACCATAAGATTTGTTTACTATTTCGTGTATAATGTCTATAAATTGTATTACGTTGCCAATCTTCTACATCTATTTCTTGCATACCACAGAGCATCAGTTCTAGTTCACGTTCATCAAAATATTTTAACCATTCTAGTGGTACAACTGAATTGAAACCTTCCAGAAATGCTTTAGTTTGGTCCTCTATACCTCTTGTCATTCGCCATTCTGTCATTAACCTTGTATAGTAACATTCAATGAGTAATAATTTTTTAAGATTTAAAATATTAGTTTACTATTAATTACTATAAATTATACTTTAATTATACTATTGATTATAACAGTACCTAATATAATTATTTTTTAATTATAACAGTACCTAATATAATCCTCTTTGTTATCTTCAACAACTCTAATTTTGTCACCACCTTCTTTTAATTCATGATGTATGACTTGACCAAGAATTTCAAAATCCACACTATAATACAATTCGAGACCACATTCATCAATATTATTTTCTTTTATCCATACAAGAGATTTATAAAATTCCGGATCGATGGACTCTATATCTTTCATAACCAATTTCTTATTTAACATACGTTTATAAAACGGCATAGTAAAACCACTATAGATAAATCGTCCATGATAGAGAGCCTAAAAAAAAATATATATATATAATAAATTTTATTGATTTTATTAAATGTAATATTATTAATAGTAAAAATGATCATACCATTGCTATAAATCTTCCAATAAATTTAAAATATTGTAAATGATCGGGATTGACGTAAGATGCTGGATTGATTTGTAAACTGTAATTACTCTTATTGGCATATTCAAATAAACAGTACATTGGATTTAATACTTCATGACTCAACAAGAAGAACCACTCACTGAAATCAAAATTTATTTAATTTATTTTTATTTTTTCTTATAAAGTAATAATTTTTCCTAAATTATTGATTTAATGTTTACCTTGATACACCTCCATAATCTAACCCTTCTTCTCCTTTAAATATGATATATAATCTACGTCTTAACGCAAAAGCTTCTGCATTCATTATTTGATGATAAGAATCTTCGAATAATGTCTGTCGATTGACACTAATTTTTATATGATTCGGTAATGCATTAGTTTGACACAAGAAGCGAAATTGTGATAATTTCCATCGGAATGATCTTTCATATGCTCTTGGTACACGATAAATACCTTTAGGACTGCATAAAAACATAATGCTAAAGAATATAATAAAAAACAAACAAAAAGATAAAAGTAGTTAATATTGATTGGAAGAAAGATACACAAACCCTTTAGGTGCTCCAGGTCTTGGATCCTGAAATGTTGTTGTTCTTGTATTATGATCTACAAAATATCGAACTCCATCTTCAGTTAGTCGTATTTCCCAACCATCCGGTAATGGTGGTTCATCAATTCCAGTTTCTTGTCCTTGCGTTCTCGGATCTTCCCATTGTGTAGTACGATTTTTATGATTTACATAATAAACTCTTCCTTCTGGTTGTTTACGTCTTTCCCATCCAGCAGGTAATGGTCCCAAAGCATCATCGTCATCAACTACAGATGTTGAGGGTCCTGCTATAGCTGCTTGATTTCCATGCACCTATATGTACATATTATATTAAGTTTATTTATTATTCTAGACTGCATTGTTAAATATTTATATTCTTAAAATTAAATGTAAAATTATTATGTTATATTATTATTACTTACTTGAGGATAAAGAAACCGTTGGTTACCTTGCTGTACCACATGCTGTCTTTCACCTTGCCAGTGTTGAAAATGTTGCAATCTTTCTGTATTTGGTCTTTGCCATGTTGTAGTTCTTGTATTATGATCTACATAATAAATTCTACCTCTTGGATCTCTGCGAACTTCCCACCCTGGTGGCAAAGGCTGCGGTCTTTCCCAAGAAGTACTTCGTGTCTTATGATCGACATAATACCTAATTAAAAATATATCATAAAAATAAGAACAGACATATTTTCTAAAAATGCAAAAATTGAATAATTTTAATAACCTTCTGCCATAAATGTCATATCTCATTTCCCAACCAGGAGGTAATGGCTCTTCAGAATGATTTGCGGGATCAACATCAGCAAGTACTAATGAAGATTCAGATTGAGTTGATTGACCAGGTATCATAGTAGTTTGTCCTGTTAACGGAGCTACTCGTTGTATTACTCGAGGATTTGAACGAGTAGTCGTAGAATTTGTATACTGTTCAGTATGAGAAATTCTACGTGTTTCACCCATGGATAATATTGAAGATTGGTCTGAACGTGCGATTCCATGTCCATCTGTCATAAGAAACACTGTAGGTTGTTCTAAGTGAGAACCATCTGGTAAAGTAAACACTACAGATTGCTCTGTTTGAGGATGTCCCTGACTATCAGTTAAACCAGAATTTCTAAACTGATCTACTCTAGAAACTATACATTCATCTACTAAAGGATTAGTATCTTGATCCGTTCTCATAGTTCCATAACTATCTGAAACAGAACCAGTAACTGATTCTGTTCGAGAATTACGTTCATTAGAAATAGATTGTTCTGTTCTATTATGTGAACATATGTCTGTATTAACAGTCAATTGATCTGATCTAGATATTCCAACTGTTCCAGGCAATACTGTTGATTGTTCAAGTTGAGAAATATTACGACTTTCTGAGACACAAACTTTTGGAAATTGTTCTGTACATGTACCAATTCTTCCATCTACTATACCAGATGTCGATACAGATGTTGATAAAGGTGCTGTAGATCGTCCTGACAATGTTACAATAGATTTGTCTGCAGGTGATATTGCATGTCCATTTGATAGTGAATTTGATGTAATAGAATCAATCTGTTCATTATTTTTGTTAGCATTGACTTGTTCACTTCCATTATTATAAGTAGAATTCTGATAAACACTTGTTAATGTTCCATGAAATGTAGATGATGCAACATGTTTAGCTTCATGCAATCTCATGCGAGCACGAATCCCTCCGTTAAGAATGCTACTATTACTAACAGCATCATTACTTGAAACACCTAAAATACAATTATGTTTATATTTTAGAATATTATTCATATGAATTATTTTTATTGCACAAATATAAGCAGTTACATGTATCATATTTGCATTTTCTAAATATTATTCATTTATTATAAATGCTTATTTATTTTTTATTACATTAGTTTTTTTTATAAATACAATAATAATTATAAAATAATAATAAGAAAAGATAAGATGTTCTTTAAAATTCATAATACCATGTGTAATATCATAACTAGTCTTTAAGATTAATTATATGCTTGTTAATTGAAAACTCATTAGAAAATTATCATANATATGCTTGTTAAAACTCATTAGAAAATTATCATAAAATATTGGATATTGTATATGGTTTAACATGTAAAATTCTTATACTCCCTATTTTTATACTTATAATAATTGCATAGAATGTACTACATGTTTAAAAAAATAAGCAGTAAAAAGTAAAAAGAATAAAAGACATTTTGAATACTCGTTATGATAAAATTCAAATAGTGCAAATGTTATGTATAAATTAATTTTATTCATTTATTTAAAGACCATTATTTTATATTTTTAATTATTCGCTTCATATAAAAATGTTTAAAATACATGCTTTTGTTCTTTAATAAGTATGAAATATAACCCAATGCATTATTTAAAAACCATTAAAAAAATCATTGCTATTTTCTTAAAAAGAAACTTCTTCAATATTTTATTTATTATGTAAAAAAATTGAAGAAATTATTAAATATCAAATACATTTTGTAACAATTTTTAATATTTTTTTTAAAAAACATTTTAAATTTGATTGTTTATAAACAACAACAAAAATGCTTCATCAAATTTAATTATGAACTTTGTGTGAAAATTATTTATTTTCTATAATTTTCCAAATTCAGTTTTTGAATATTTTTAGTTTCAATACTTTTTTTAAATACTATATTATTTAATGGTTCAATTCATAATTTATCATTATTAAACAAATGATATACTTTTGATCTATTGCATAATTTTAAAATATTTGCTTTTACTAATGTAAAGGAATTTGCTTACCAACATACATGATAAAATTTGTTTGTAATGTACATATCTGTTTTGATGTGATTTTATTTATAAAAAATTTGAAATCTTTATTTGTGCATATATGTATCTTGTAATAATCTTATAATCAAAATCAATCTTATTTCTATTTTTGATATAAAAAGTAGTGTATGCTTAATTTTAGTTTCTTACCATCAAAAGGCATGCAAACAGATTGTGTCTGACACGATGGTGATTCATTAATAGCTAACGATGATGTATTTGGCATATTGATTCTTAATCCATCAAATATTGTAATTAGTTCTCCAACCTTACATAGTTGAGAATCATGTTTATTTTCACTCATTAAATCAAATGTTACTTCCATATTTTCTAATTTTCCATTATAATAAGATAATACTTGAGAAAGACTTATTTTCTTTTCTCCAATTAAAGTATCTTTTCGAAATGTACTATGATCTAACAATCGAAAATGTAATTGAGAATATGGAGTTACAAGTATTGTAAATTCCTCATTCCATTTTGGTTGATATGTGGATTTTGAAACTTCTGTCTTCCGAGGACTTTTATCATCAACAGAAAATTCTATGTAAGGATTAGGCTTTAGAAACGTAGAACTTCTTAATATAGCACCTTCAACTAAAAAAATAGCAAAATTTTAATACAAAACATTATAAATATATAATATATTAATATTAATTACATATTTTTCTAATATTTCTTATTTACAATCTCAATAAAATATATTACATTATATATAACTATAATTGTTAAATATTTAAAAATAATTATCAATTTGTATATAAATATGCAAACATTAATTTTACACATAGATATATGTATATACTACACTTAAATAAAAATATAAAATATAAAATATTTTTTAAAGAAGACTTACTTGTAATACTTAATTGGTGAAAACCAGATGATGCTACTTCTTCTTCACAATGAGACATTGTATCCAGTTTAATTTAATTCAATATAATTTTTGAGAATTCATAATTTTTTTACTATTTATATATAAGTTTTATCTGTAATGTTTTATAATCTTAATGATAGAATTGAACTTAATAATAAAATGAATATATTTATTATTCAATAAAATACATATTAATAAAACTATAAAAATAATTTAGTATAACACTAAAATATGTAATAGACATAATTATCATTATATTAGAACAAAGGAGATATATAAATTAAATTGAATTATATTACATTATAGTATATACGTACAAATTCAATTATACCACATTAATATATAAATTATCAAAATAAAAATCTATTTTAGACATTTTATGATGTTAATAAACACATAAGTAATACGTTATGAAAAAAATGCATTTATATAATTATTAGTAAATATATATACATATTATTGAATAAGTACAGTGCAATAAGATTTATAAAAAAAACTTCATAATTTTTTACTAAAAACACATTATTAATATTGATATCCTTTCTATTAATCAAATAGTAAACTACTTAAATGATTATAACACATACAGAAGTATTTATCATAAATTGTTGTAAGTGTATCCAACTCCAATGCATTGCCTAGTTTCAAAACTATCAACATTTGTATGATGGAAAAGATTCTTCAATAGATATAATTTTTATCACAGAATTTCTTTATCAGTAGGTCACCATCTTTTCACACATCAAAGGTAGGAATCTTTTATAATATGCAAATCACTAGGTATAGCATGTGCATGCGCGCGCATATGTTATGTATTTTTCTCACAGAAAATGTTAACTATATCATATTCCTATTTCAAATTCCCTAGAATTTAATAATAAGTATAAAATATAAATTTACTAACAATAAAACAATAGTACACAAACATATAGTAATAAAATTTTTTCATATTATGTATTATTGAAATAAAATATTTAATAATATATATAAAATATAAGAAAACATTCAAATTCGAAGTAGGTTTAATTTCTATTTTTTTTAGTTTTATGCTTACATTATTTTTTACTAAAGGATGACGCTAAGGATAATTTTCTTCTTATGTTCCAAAATTTATGCTTGAATAATTATTAAAATATATTTACCTTACTGTATCATTAAAATTATTGTCAAAACAAAATAAAATATTACCTTATATTTAATAAAATGATGTGTATGATGTGATTAAAGAAATATTAAATAGAAAATAAAAATAATGTTCATATTATAAGAAACTATTAAAAAATATTATGAAAATAAATATAAAATTTACCACATTAGATTTTTCCAAGTTTTTAACAAAAAAAAATTTTTGACAATATTAGAAATTTTTTCTTCATGAAAACATAACCTAATAACATACTAACTAGTAAAATAATTCCATATGGTGTAATAGACTGTGTATGAACTATAATTTCATTGAACTTTGAATATTGAGCTTACGTGGCGAAAATTCAAGAAATCGTAACATTTTCATTGTTATATTCATTTTCGTCTGATATTCAAAGTTCAATAAATTGGTGAAAAAAAATTATACAATAAATGTTGAAGGATTGTCATAAAGAGGTTTTAATTTTTAAATCCATTGTAGATTCAGTCATGAAAAAAAATTTTCAATATTTTTACACACTATGATAATATATAGTATTTTGTAAAAGAAAAATATTACTTTCCCATCTCTTACTTATTTGAAAAATATCTCAAAATAAAATGAACGGTGCATGTTAAAAATAAGGGCTTCAAGTTTTAAAATGAGTCTAAGTTTATTATTGTACAATTTCTTTTTACAAAATTACGATAGTTAGGTGTTCGAAATTATTATTATTATAATTTAAGAATATTTAAAGAGAATATCCGATTATTTAAATATTCAAATGGAAGTCACTCCACGTGGTAGTAACGCTTATTGGAAACGTTATTTAACAAATTGATTGTAGAAATATGCGAGATTGTAAAAAATATTATTTGACCATTGATAAATATATAACCAAATTTTCCCCAAATTCAAACCCAATTCGAAATATGTGAAAGTGTTACTAAAAATTCTAAGATAATTATATTTATTAAATAAATAAATTTAGATTAAAAGCTTCAATTTGTAATTAAATTTTAAATTAAAAGCTTCAAAACAAAACAGAAACATGGCTGTGTATACATATGCTCATGTATATATTCATCATAGTGATACCGCCAGTTCTTCGCGATTACCTCGGAAATTGGGAGAAATGTTTTTGTCAAAGGAGGAAGTTGTTCGATTTCTATAACATCGATTTTATGAAAAAATCGGAAATACTGCCCGAATTTTGTAGTATTATAACAGACGAGATATATCATATATATCTTTAGTTTTAAAATATAAAAAATATTTAATATAATTATATTTATTTTACATTATATTACTTTCCTTTTATATTTATTTTATATTTACGTTATATTACATTATTTAATACTATCAAGAATGGAAAGACTAGTTAGTAGCAAATATTAATTAAAATAAATTTAGTTGGTAATTTCCAAAGTAAACAATTTTACTTGGTAATATTTTTACTTGGTAATATTTCTTATGACAATTCAAAAGTACTTAGTAAATATAGATTAGTTAGCGATTAAAATCATTATTAATAACACTTATATGGAATCAATAAATTTGTTATTAAAATTCTTTTACTCATTGTTTCGGCTGTTGTATAATCTATATTTGTTGCACCAAAATTACTGCATGGTACTTCATAAAATTAACGCTACGAGGAGTCGCAAACTGTGGCAATTCATACACATGCGACAATGCATGTAAGGCAGTGTCGTCACACCACTCTTTCTAAAAAGTTAAAATTGTTTTAATAATTTTACAAGAGAAGAGAAAAAAACGAGAAAGAGATACAGTAAGAAAAAATGTATACTTAGAGAATAATGCTTACCTTATTAACTAGTTAGCCTATTAAATAGTTAACCTATTTACTCAATAAGTAGTTAACCTATTTAGGTTATACCTAATAATGAAATAAAATTTAATTAAAGAAACAGATAATTTTTAATAATTATATAAATTATAATTTTTTTAGGTAAATTATAATGAAGTTTACACAATTGTTATACAAACAACATATAGGTAAAGCAAAGAGATATGTATGGCAACATCAACGAGAAAGAAAAATAGTAGTAAGCAAAGCAGAAGAAATTTTAAAATCTATGAAATTTATAGTACAAGATGCTACAAAATTCATATCAAACCAAAGTGCTTTGCGCAATAGCAAAATGTAAGATTTGTTACTTATATTTAATATTTAATTTATTGTATTAACTTATTATTTTAATATTTTTTTTTGTATATGATTTTATTTCATAAAATTTTCGGAAAATATTATTTTACATCATAAACAATGAAAGATTAGTAACATATTTATATTTAGTTATAAATTAGGTTATTAAATAACAATTAATTTTTAAAACTAATATATAAGAGTAAAGGGTATTAAATATCTTATTAACAAAATGTTAATTTTATAACACTTTATTTCGAAAAACATTAATATTAACATAATATATTTATTTTTTAATATATATATATATATATATATATATATATATAATTATATATATATTTTTCTAATATTTTTCATTATTTGTTTTAAATTTGAAAATTTTTTGAATTTTAATAGTTAAGTNATTTGTTTTAAATTTGAAAATTTTTTGAATTTTAATAGTTAAGTGAACTATTGAAGACATTGCTGTTTTGTTTGATTTTAAATTAATATTAGATATATCACATATATATTAATTGTAATTATATGTTAACTTCATTGTTGCAAAGGAACATTTCTATTCCAAGTGTTTTAATTTATAATTGAAAATTCACTTGAAAGTTAAAATTAGAAAAATATTTTAAATTTTCTGAAATATTTCTACTTGAAAAAATTCTACTTAAAATTTAATGCTTCTTGCAGCATACTGATACATTATACGAACTTGTTGAGAGACAATTAATTTATGTATAATTGAAGTTTATATGTTAAGAACCCATTCATTTTATTTACTATTTATTATTTTTCCATCATTATAACAATAACTCACTGATTCAACTAGTACAAGTTCACTTGATCAGGCAATATCTAAAATTTTATTATTTTATTATTTTTAAATTTTATTATTTTAAATTTTATTATTTTTATTATTTAAATAAATTTAAATAAATAGTTTTGCTGCATTTTTATATTATAAATATTACTAAAAATAATAGATAAAAATTAAGAAAAACTTCAAATATCTGTGAGAAATTTATAAACCATATAAATAATATATTCCAATAAGATTAAAATAAAATATTGAAATAAGAATCAGTATTTAATTATTATTTAGTGACAAATATTAAATATTTTGGAAAGAAAATTAATAAATCAATAAGATTATTTTATTTTTGTATATATATGTTATTAATCTTTCTTCATTTGAATGATTTAACATTTATTTGTGGATTAAGGATTATTTGTGGTTAACAACATGTCGTTAATTTGTAACTATAAGCTTTCTTTATATATATATATATATTTATTTATAATTATACTATAATTATTAATTTGTTATTAAAGCTATAAGCTTTCTTTATATGTATATTTATTTTTTTTTGATATTAGGATTGAAAATTCAATTGCTGTTAAAGAGTCAATTTTGGACGTGAATAGTAAAAATTATTTGACATTTGAAGATCATAATGTTTTACAAGAAGGTGTACCACAAGCATTATTATTAACAAAAACTGTAAAACTTAATAATGAATTACCAGAGAAAATACAAAAGCTAATTACTGACATTCCAAAAAATATAAATAATTTATCAAAAAGGTTTGTTAATAAAAAAATGTTATTGTATTTTATATAAATTTATTAAAATCATTGAATTTGGAATATATAATAAAATTTAGATACTTAATTTAAATATTATTTTAATTATTCAGATCTGTTTATACATCTATGATATATGATGCACAACAAGTAAAATTATCAAAACTAAAAGATTCTGATCGACCTGCTTGGGTATTTCCAAGGGTATATGGTATAACTAGTACAAGAAAAATGTAAGTATGAATCATTTGTATAATTATATATATGTATAATTATTTTATATTTTTTAAAGTTTAAATTTCAGTTCTATAATAAAAGATATGTTGTAGGCAGAACCTATCAAAGAAATTTCTACAACTTTGTGAATCATTGTGTGGATTAAATGATGCACAATACAAATCAGTAATTCATGATGGTCTTTTATCTGCATGTATAGGTATATTAAAAAATAAGTCTAAAATATACATCAAAATTTATACATTATAAATATTGTATATTGTGATATATTGATATTTTTAGTGATTATGCAAAACAATAACGTTAAAACAAAACATTTAGTTCAATGTTAAATATTTGATTTCTTAATTTTCATTTCTATTAGAATATATTTAAAATAATTATTATATTTGAATTACTAAAATTATTACATTTTATTTAATTCTTAATATTTTTATATATCAACTATTATGATGAAGTTGTACTAGAATTGGAAAGTGGAATAATCTATACACACATTTATAATAGTACTTAATATAACAGTACTTAATATATATATATATATATATATATATATATATATATATATATATGTTACAACTATTTTGCAGTTTATAAATCAACTCTATATTTAATTTTTATCTCAGAAATTGTTTATCGCATTGCTTTTAATTTTAGTATAGAAAATTCTTATAGATTAAAATGAAATTTTTTACATTAAAAAATTAATTGAAATTTAATATTGAAAATTTTAAACAAATTCTTATTTTGTAAATTTCTTTTTAAATATTCAGAGTCTAAAGATTGAAAAAAAAGATCACTTTGAAGTTTTAATTAGAAAGCAAATTTAAACTTAAAAAGTTTAAAATTAGCGATAATTAATTCTAGATAAGTGAGCCACGTGCTCAACTTACAGTTACGCTCAATAATATTATTTATGCCCGTCAAAATCTTGAAATGATACGGATTATTTCAAAAGTTATGAGATTTTTTTTTTTAGATTACTTTAAAATTATTAGTTTTCATAATCTATACAAATTAATTAGAACTCCTTATACAAATTAAGAGAACTCCTTTTATATAAATTTCATTTATGTTGATTGAATCCACTTATTTAAATCTGTACTCTTGTTATATAAACAAAAAATTATTAATAAAGGAAAGAATCAGTAGACTTCTATTAATTTAAATTATGTGTTAATTGCCTTTTGACAAGTATTATATTAATTCAAATTATGTAAATTATCTTTTAATAAGTTCATATAAATTCATATTATTCATTTTTAAAATTCGTAACTTGAAATTCTTAACTTTATATATTTTAGGAAAAGAAGACAATTTTCTAAAGTTTTCCTTAAAAATGGATATAATGATGATGTCATCAATACCTCTAGCACCAATAGCTGATGTAAATATGGATAATAATTTTGATGTACCTGATCTTTATCCACTACATTATACTATTGGTTTATCTATAGATAAGTTAGATAACATAATTAGTAGCAGCAAAATTTTATATCGTAAGTTGATTATAAGTTACATTACAAGTTGATTAAAAGTATTATAATCTTAAATTATAGTTTGTAAATTATAATTATAAAATTTAAATATATATATTAACATTGTAGCACTTACTATGGACTCGCCATTTATGAATGTTCATACTATCTTTATAAATCACAATCCAGAGGATGTTAAAAATTTAACTGACTTGCCAGTTACTGAAGATCAAATTCATGCACGTTCAATGATAAAATCATTTGGTGCAGCAGCAATTTGTGCTCAACAAAAGTTTGGATTAAGTGTGAAGGAATTACCAGAACCTATTGTTGTACAATGTATTCAATCGGATGGACAAAATTTTCATTTTTCTGTGTATCAGCTTAATACTTTAGATATAGATGGCAAAGAAGGAATTAAAAATTTTTGGTGGTCAGAACCATCAATAAAATTATATGAAGAAGCTCTATATAAAAATGGACAACCTTGTCTTGAAGGCTACAATAGTGATGTTTTTAAAAGATATCTTGCATTTTATAAAAATAAATAAAATAATATAATTATTAGTAATAAATTCATCTTTTTAAATTCTAATTTTGTAATTATAAAGATACTTATATCTCATTCTGTTATCTTTATAAATTATAAAAATATATAAAATTACATAGTTATATAATTTATTTGATTATCTGTATATATTATATTTTAATGTATATATTTACATATATTCATTGATTACATGTATATTTTATAAATATGAATATTTATTATATAATACTTAATAGATTTTTAAAAAGGATAGTAACTTGAATGTTTGTATTAATTTCTTTTTCCTTTATTTGATAGCGATGACAAGTTTGTGACTTTATCAGATGTTTTGAGGAAATATAAGGTTTGACATGAAAATATGCATGACACAAAGCCTGGAATAAAAAATGTTAATTTAATTTAATTTTTATGAATTTTATTAATTATTATATTTACTGCATACACACTTCATCGGCTGACAGGCGTTTTGATGAATTATAAATAAGAATTTTACTAATTAAATCAACAGCTTCTGGTTCAGTGTCTTCAATAATTTTTTCCCATACTATTCCTTTATGATATGGAAATGTAATTTTATTATAATCAGGTAATATGCTTAAATCTGGCCATGTTTCTGATGTAGGAGAACCTAAATATTTTAGAACAATTGCTAATTGTTCAATGTCTGTTTCTCCCTATAAATTTATTAAATAATTTAATAAATTAAATTTATTAATCAATTTTAACATTACACAATAATATATAAGTTATTGTTATAGACTGCAGATTTTTATGCATTTATAGCAAATTTTAAAATGTAAAATTGTGAATACAAATAATGTGAAAAATGTGTGTAGTGCTTTCTATAATTCTATAAGTATTAGAATTATAAGTAATTCTATAATTCTATACATAAAGTATATTGCTTTTTATAATTTCTATAATGTGTAAAACACTTTTGCATCCAGATTTTGCTTTTTAAATTATATTTTTAAAAATATGAATTTGTATAAAAAATTTGCTATTTGTAGTAAATTTGCTAAAATGTAGTAAATTAATAAAGTATAAAAATATATCTTACAGGAAATAATGGTGATTTGTTAAGTAGTTCACCAAAGATACAACCAATAGACCACATGTCAATTGCTAATGTATAATATCGTGCACCATATAATAATTCAGGTGCTCTGTACCATCTAGTGGCAATTTGATGAGAATATGGCTTTGTTACATCTTTCCATAATAATCTCCCTAAACCAAAATCAGCAATTTTCAAAATACCTTTTTCATTTATTAATAAATTAGCAGGTTTTAAATCCTAAAAATATTATTTTAATTTTTTTTTAGTTGAATAGATATAAAATTAAAAATAAAATTCTACATATAAATTTAATATTTATAATTATTTTGATATAAATAACGTTGCCACGTCTTACTCTATGTATTATATTCTTTTTGTGTATGTATGCGATGCCTTCTAAAATCATTTTTGTATAAATTTTTATTTGGACTGGAGTTAATAATATATCATTGTCTCTTATTACTTCCCACAATCCTGTTGGCATATATTCAAAAACCATTATAAAATCTAAACCAACAGGAAAAGCATCTAATAACTCTATAACCTATATTAAATAAATTTTTTTATGAAATTTATTTCTATATTATTGAAAAGAAAATTTTTTTTATAAAATTATGAATATGAGTTTTATATATGATACAATAATTGAATAAACATACATTAGAATGTTTTAACTGTTGTAAAATTTTTATTTCACGAATAATAGAAATGGATATACCATTATCAATATTTTTTAAAAATAATTTTTTTAACGCAACATTTTTTTCTGTCTCCACGTCGTGTGCTTTTAAAACAATACCTTGAGCTCCTTTTCCAATTTTTCCTGTGATTATATATTTATCCATAATGAAGATATTTCTGAAACAATATCAATTTATAATATTCAAATCATTTTTCTTTTTAAAATTAAGGAAGACTTATTGAAATTTATGGCCATAATTTAATGAAGAAATTAAAATCTGAATATGTAAATAACTTTTAAAAGCCCAAACACCGACGAAGTATATAAACAGACATTCTATCTTACGGACTTTCGTGGCCTGTGACTTGAAATACCAACACACTAAAAAATCATTGGTTTTTAGCGCACTCTACGTTTAGACAACTGTAAGTTGAAAAACTAGTGAATGAAAAAGCAACATGAGAGCCATTGCAGTGTTGTCAACTTTCAATATCAAAATGTGAAGCTAGTAACTAACTGAAATCATTCTACTGAATATCAGAAAGAGCTCTATCTCTGTTTTACGGAATTATCACAACTTTTTTCAATATATAATAAGTTATAAATTTTAAAATTATTAATACATGGTTTTATGTAATTTTTATTTAACAAAAAATTCAAATTTTATATATTTTTTTATTATATTTTATTATATTATATATATATATATATAATATATACTATAATTTTATTTTATTTTATTACATTTTATTTTATTTTATTTTATTTTATTTTATTTTATAATTTAATTTTATTTTATTACATATACCATATGTACCATAATATATTTTATTATATATAATAATTTTAATATTAAAATATTAATATAATATAATATTGAAATTATTATATTTCCTCATTTACATATTCCTTATATTACATATTCAAATTTAGGTTAAATTCTTAATAATTTTATTATAATTACGCAGTGCATTGGTTGTGACAAATAATATAATTTCTATAATTCATTAGTTAAAAATTACTCTTAATTAAAATATTACTCGAAATGTTTCGATAAATTACTTTGTCCATTAATATTATGACAATAATAAAACTTTCTTATTTATTTAATATAAATCTTTAATATTTCATAAAATTAGTTAAAAATTACTCTTAATTAAAATATTACTCGAAATGTTTCGATAAATTACTTTGTCCATTAATATTATGACAATAATAAAACTTTCTTATTTATTTAATATAAATCTTTAATATTTCATAAAGAGTTGAAATGAAAAATACAAACATATCTACAGAACATATCTCGCAACATCGACTAAAGAAATATTTTTACAAATTTGGTACAAAGTGGTATATTTTATGTTTACGGGTGAGGCAATAAATTTCAAATGAAATGAAATTTTATATTTTTTTCCATGACAGTTCAGACAAACTCAACGACTCACGATATCATTTATTGTTGAAACATATCTAGAACTGCATTATATATTAGTGTGCAAATGACGTTATAAATTAGTTAACTAAATCTAAATCTGACTTGAGTTTGACGGCTATAATATTTGTAATAGAATAACACGTAATAAACTCCGTTTTCTTGAAATTGAAATCCCCACGAAAAATGACAAATGAAAACGTTGTTATGTTGTAAGGATATAATTAACTTATAAGAACTTATACTTTACAGTTTCACAGAATTTTACTGGAGCAAAATGAGATTTTCCACTCGGTAGTTTCTTGATGTAAAAATGTTATGTGTGGAATTTTAACGACTCATAGCGTGACGAATTTCAATAAACTATTTAAAAGGAAATAGGTTTCGTTCAAAACATACTTGCTGAAGCGCATTTTAAGAGGATTTTGTCATGTCTAATACTGTTCTATTTGTTAGAAAGCGAAAATATAAAAAACATATTTTAAATTTAAAATTAGGAGCAGGATTTTTAATAACTATTTTTAATCCTCTTTAATTATTTTCATTATTATTTTTAACAAAACTTTTTATTTCTTGAAATGTACACTTATTTATTTTTTTAAAAAGTAAAATTTAAAGATAAAGTAAAATTTTCATAAATTATTATTTTAAAACTATATTAATGAAACTATATTATTCTAATATCACGAGACGTTTTTTAATAAACAATTTTAATATTTTAATAAACAAAATAGAAAAGTGATACTATGTCATATCTACACGTAGCATGTGTCTTTCGTCTTAGTTTTTCTATTATTTCACAACGCAGTGATAATGAATAAAATAATAGAAATAATAACACTAACAATTAATTAAATAATAGAATTAACAGGATGGACCAGGTGAAAGTATGAAAGAAGGTCTTATCCATCCCGAAGTACATTAAATGTTTACTAAAATTGGCAGTTTCACCGGCATCAAAATAATACATTAGCACAATTAAGCTGTTTGCAACATATTTTAGACAAAATAAATAACTGAGTGTATTCCGAATCGTGTTAAAATACATTTAATATATATACTTATAATTACAGTTTCACCGGCATCAAAATAATACATTAGCACAATTAAGCTGTTTGCAACATATTTTAGACAAAATAAATAACTGAGTGTATTCCGAATCGTGTTAAAATACATTTAATATATATACTTATAATTACTATAATACTATATATTACATTACACTGCACTACATTAAATAGACACACACACACACACACAAACTATATAATACTATTTAACATATTGCAAAATCATCGTTAAAGATATATATTCAAATATGACATCAAGATACAGTGCCACACTGTATCTTTATAAACTTTAACGGTTGATGTAAAATAAACTAAATCCTTGCAATGTGCGGCGCATTCATCTTGAATAAATCAATTTGGATATTTTTCTTGCGACAAAGCGTGAAATTATTGGAAAATAGTTTATCCAATATGAATGCTTCGCTACGTAATTGCGAATATTTATCAAACGCAAAATTAATAATTCTCAAAATGTTTGAAAATTCCCAAATTTAAATTAAGTAAATTTCCAAAATCAACACTGTCTTTGGCACTGATATAAGTTCTAAAAAATATCAGTAGTTGTTCGTTTCGGGTAAAAAATTAATTACTATATAAAAATGTATGATTACTATATATAAAAATATATCGCAACATCTACGACATTGCGATTTATCAATACATTATGCACAATAACGAAGGCTAAGTTGGTGAAAGTGTAGAGTACTCCCTCACTGATTTCGGTGATTTTAGAATGTATTGTGATGGTATTTTGAACAATTTTTCCTGTAATGCATATGTTGGAGGAAAGGATCGTTCAGTGTATCGATTTCTAAATGATATTTATGGATCGTCGAAATTAGTGAAGAAGTGGTTTATCTACTAATTCGCCGGTAATCAGAGTGGAGGAAAATACGAACGAGCAATGTTTTAAACTCATAAAATCTTAATAATTAACATATATATCATTAAGTAATTCATACTTTATTTCATTTTTATTAACAATTTATAGTAAATGATTTCAACCGTCAAAAATGCAATTCAATGAGTTCGTCTTAATAAATAACATTGTATTGTAAAAAAGGAAATATGTATGGTATCGTTTAAAAAAATAAATTAAACTTCGAAACGAATAAATTTGCAAAAAATAATTTACAACACATAATGTGCTTCTTTATTGGAAACAATATTTGTAGAAATATCTTATTGATAAGTTTAAATTTTCATAAAATTTAGTTTACGGGATAAAGGTAATTCATCCAGATTGTGTATTTATACATTTGTAAAAACGTCATACATAATTATGTTGTTTATAAGAATATCATAATTCAGTCAATTTTTTCTAATATTTTCAGATATATGTTAATAGTCCAATATATACTAAATTTTTCATCCTAATTTTCATCAATCTCTGTTTTAAATCGTTATTTTTCTTCATTGATGAAGTATATCACGTTCAATTCAATGAATAATTCTGGAAACAAACTGGCAACACTGTCCATATTGTTTGATCTTCGCGGTACAAAACTTGCTGTCGGTAAGACAGAACGTGAGACGAAAATGGTAATGGAAATCGTGGCCGAAAAAATACAGTGTCATGCAATGTATTCATATACCTCGTCTGTGAAATCATGTAGAGACGATGATCGATAATCTAGTACAATCACCGTACTACAAAGATAAACAAACAACGTCGTACTTTATTATTTTTAGAACTCATATTAAATAAGCTGTATACAACGAAAACTATAAATTACAACTAATTAATTTCATTAACATCTATACTCTTTTGACTGATTATTTAACGACGGCTGTAGACTGTAGACTGTCTATTAATTCTTTAAAGATTGATATATACATCCTTGGCAATTTGTTATATGTCCTTGACATATTATGAAACTCTTTGGTGACTTTTAAAAGACTGATCATTTTTCACGATCTCTTGTCTTCATGCAGTTGGCGCCGTTAATTTACTAGAAACATACCTTTCAACGACATGGTTTAGCATGAATAGATATCGCTACAATCATTGGTTTGTAGGTACGATGATCGATAAATAATAGTCACCGTACTACAAAGGAAAATTTTATAATTTATTTTAACGTTTACATGATACAGAATTTAATGGATGAATTACGACTGACGACTGTTATATATCTTTTTAAAAATTTGTTTGTAATTTGGTAACCAATAATTTGTTGTATCTCCATAGTAACTTTTTATGAGACTGAATAGATGTCGCTACAATTTTTTAGCGTGTAGCGACATCTATTCAATCTTATAAAAAGTTACTATGGAGATACAACAAATTATTGGTTACCAAGTTACAAACATATTTCCAAAAAGATATATAACAGTTGTTAAGAAATAAATAAACAGTCGTCAGCCGTAATTCATCCATTAAATTCTGTATTATGTAAACGTTAAAATAAATTATGAAATTTTCCTTTAGTATCCGGTGACTTTATTATTTATCGATCATCGTACCTACAAGCGCATTCTACGTTTACACAACGATAAGTTGGGAAACTAGTAAATACGTCAGCAATATGATTCGTGAGACTCATTACAGTATTGTCAAATTTTCAATATCGAAATATAAAGCCAATGATACTAGCATTGACTAATTGTAATTTAGTCAGTGATACTAGTTAGTCAACGATACGCTAAAAAACTAGTGATTTTTTTCCTGGTCGGTATTTCAGATTCTGAAACACAAAGTCCCATTTCATGTCTAGTCTATTCTATCTTTGATCAATGATATAAAATGATATTTAAGCAACTATTTTCGAAGTTACAACTGCGAATGTTTGACTGTGGTTAAATTTCTTCAAAGTATTTTACAGCGAATTAATGAAAACTGAAGATATCAAGTTATATGCATGTATATATATATATATATATATATAGTAAATATTAAAAGTGACAAGTTGTGTATATATATATATATATATATATATATATATAATATACTTATGAAATTAATAGAACATATTTTATTAGTTAAAAGTATTTGTGGTTTTATGTATTAAATATTTATAAATATGAGTAATATAAAATCGAAAAATTTTACGTATAAAAATAAATGGCATTCCCGTAAGAAGTCATCAAAAGCTTACAGTAAGATATTTTTTTTTCATTTTAGCAAACTTTCTAAACAAAATTCTAAATAATTTAGTCAAATATAAGTAAATATAATTATATTTGTCTTTTGTATATAAATTATGTTTTTGTTTTATTATTTGAAACGTTTTTTGAAATAGTGGTTATTCTTAGTGGGTATTGTATTATACAGTTTTACTTTCATTATATGTGAAAAGAAGAAATGAGGAATATGTTATTACATTACATCATTTGTTTTTTATATCTAATGAAAATTACCAAGGTAAGCTTAATAATTTACAACTCAAAATACTACTTTAAATGAAATGGAATTACTAAATATGTTTGACATGTTTATTGTTATAATATTGCTTTTTAGTGTCATAAATAATGTTACATTTATGTTTAATGCTTTTATGTTTTGATTACATGATTTATAAAATACAAATAAAGATTTTTGTAACAGATTTTTGATTAATATTTTTGAATCTTTATTTTAATTATTATCTCCAATTTTAATTTACTGAACATATATTAATTTACTATTATTAATTTATGGACATATATTATAGTAAAGAAAAGAATAATTAAAAGGAAGAATAATTGCAATAGCACATTATTATTAAGGCTTTTAACACATTGAAACAATTTACTACTTAAAATTAATTTACTGCATGAAAAATAATACAAAATCTACATATAATAATTAAGGACAAACAATAGTTATTTTCAGATATTTATTTTTATAATAAATGATTAAGAAAATACAAAGAAAATAAAATAAAAACATTTTATAAAGAAAATTTGTATTTTCATAACATCTTTTCTTATATTCTAATTTGTATATTAAATAACATAAAAAATAATATAATTATTTTATTATTCTATGTTTCTATTAAAAATTGTAATAGTTGTGACAATAGCAATGCTGCTATTAATGTGTTCAAGAAAATGTTTCCTAATTTAGATATTCCTATTAGCTTTGAGAATGCCACCTCATTGTATATAATCATATTATTATGTTACACCTATTTGATTATTTACAAGATAAAATTTACTTTATAATTTTATAAAAAATATAATATTTAAAGAACTTGAAATATAGGAAGTAATAATATTTGAAGATAAATCACTGTGTTTCTAGATATTTTCTTTTGTAATTAAGTTTTATAATGGCTATATTATAATAACTTATATTATACATATGAATATGAAAAAATATACAAAGGAAAGTGCATAAATATTTGGAAGAAAATGAGACAAAATATTGGAAAAAAAATTTAGTATGATAATATCTAAAATAAAAATACAATCTAATTTTAATATATTTATAGAACTATTTAAGAGAAACTAATTTCTTTTGTTCAATTTTTGGATAAAAATTAATTGTCATAGTGATTTATTTATTATCATAGTGATTATGTAGTGTATATAGTAAAGGACATTCTTCCAAAGCAGTCTATTATGATGAAATTTTAGGAATCATCATGATAAATTTCAAATATAAGATTTGGAATTTCATGCATTTGAAAAATACGAAGTTATGTCATTTTTCTAAATGACACTATTAAATCAGTGGATGGTGTTAGCTTCACAATTTATAAATTCAAAACATATGTATGTTTGTATATGTGTATGTAATATATGCGAAATTTATGTGAATTCAATAGCAATGTTACAGAGAATTATTTGGCGTACAAGAGAATCTTGGTAGCCAAAAAATTCCGATTTTTTTCAGAAATTTTATAGGTTTGTAGCGAACCACAAGAGAAACATAAAATAATTCTTTTTATCTGTTCCTTTTTGGTTGATAAAAATACCTCTTGAATGGAAATTGGTGTTATTCTATATTCTATGGAAATGGGTGTTATTCTATATTCTATGGAAATGGGTGTTATTCTATATTCTATATGTAAAATTATAGTAGATAGAAAAAGATGTTTATAACCAAAATTTAATGTTGCTTTACGAAATGGTGCTATTAAATTAATAAACAATTTTGTTCAAATAAAAGATCCCGTTATTGTGAAAAACTTTGAATTCTGAGAATATACATAGAATAAACATATATGTATAGATATACATGTTAAATATGTTAAATTTATTGGAAATACCACAGTTGGAAGTAGTATTTCAAAGAATACTAAAGAAAATGACAAGATTAATTCAACCGTTAGATGTTTATGGTTTGTGAATTTGGAAGAACTTTATTAGATTTATTCATTGATTTTCATACACAAAATAATATCATAAAATTATAATCATTAACTTAAAATCAATTATCATTGCTCTGTTTCTATAATCTTTTTAAATATGCTTGATACAAATGTGGTCATTTTTTTCACAAACCTGAAACGTTTGAAAATTCAATGAGTCTTTGTTATTCGAACATAGATTTTATCTGTACAATATACAGAAGTCCGCATTATTGTGGTATGCCTAGTGTAAATATTTTTGTTTCGAACACTTTTTCGAATACTATTTTTGTAATTAATAAATGCTTACATAATGATAAGAAAATATAAAAATATGTATATATTTGTCCATATGTCTGTATTATATACGTATGATAACATATATTATATTAATACTCAATTAAGATTTTCTACAATACTAATTGTAATACATTTTTATATTCTGCTAATCAATAATAAATGTTAATTAAAATTAAAATTAGAAATTTAACAATAATTGAATAAATCTTTGTTTATTTTATTGTTTATAATTTTATTTTACATCATACATAAAAATAAATTAAGATTCACACACATACTTACAATTGGTAACGATACAGATAACGCATTATTCAAAGTGTAAGTGTACAAGATTTACGTATCGCATAAAATAATTTAAATGCCACATTATCCAATAAAATTAAATTTTGATTTATTAGTCTATTACAGTTATTATTATTAATTTTTTTTATAAATCTTTTACGAAGTTGCATAATATTTAATAAGATAAAAGATATGTTTAGATCTTCTCTTTTTTTATTTAGTAACTTTTTAGAAATCATAACAAAAAATTTCATTTTTATTTATTTTTGATTGTGGAAGAATAAATTAAAATGATTATTTTTCTGAAAATTATTTTTTTAAACAACGTTCATAATTTGTTTCTTAATTAACCGATCCATTTTTATTAATTGATTTATTGAATTAACTTACTTGCTTACAAAACAGAATTAATATTAGATGATGGCATTTAGTTTTAAAATAAAGCTTTATAATAATAATAGTGTGCAATAAAATATATTTTTTAGTTAACTTGTACACCTATTTTTTAATTCACTTTTAATGTAATATATAAATCAAAATTTAAATTAATAAAATTAAATTTAAAATTAAAATTAGGCGTTGAAAGACATTGAAACGAAAGTTTGACTATAGTCATATCGTTAATTTCAACAATGTATATCTTAACACGATCGTACTTTGTTGTTTTTTTATAAAGTTATTCATGGAAGTCTTTAGAACCATTTGTAATCACTAAGAACTGGAATTTATGTATTAGATTCTTATCTACAAAACAATATTGCAACAATCGAAATATTCAAGTTTTAAGCCATAAATATACAAATTTGTAACGTTCTACATCATCATATCATCATCTAAATGTGGCTTAAAAAAAATTGTTGTGTACTTAAGGATTAAGAATATCTATGAATAAAATTAAAAAAAAAATCTGACAATAGAGGTAAACAGAAATGACAAAATAAATTTTTTATTTTACTTCCATTTACAATTCTCTCTATGTTTTTGATATTCACACAAATACTTATTTATTCTCATTCGTTCTTTTGTCTTTATCTCTAAACATATCATTTATTGTTATACGTTTTTGTAATATTCAATAATATTCAATTGCATCTCATATGACATATGATGATGTTAAGACTTAAGTTTATGAATTATTCGTAATATTTCATTGCTAATATTGTACTATTGTTATAAGATCTATTGAGTTCTTTAAGTTTGAATATATAGCAGTTAATCACTGTTATATTTTCCGATATTTATGTTTTAAATTATGGTTTTGTATCTGTTTTTGCATTTGTAACAATACTAATATTCAAAAATTTTCTGATATTTTTTGATATAAAGTTATTCTTTATTATTCTATCCTTATTATTCTTAGGATTTTTGTTTGTTACACTTAAATTTTCTTTTATTAAGTTTTGATGGAGTAATTCAGAATATTTCGTATGTCTACAGTCCATAGTTCACAGTTATTTTATAAGAGAAATGTATATTTGTTTTATTAATCTTTCAGGTTAATTTTCAGTTTTGAGTTTTTTCCAATTAATCAGTAAAAGATCTTATGTATTTAATTTTGTTTTTTATTTCTTTTATATGATTACTTAGAACAAGAAATATATATGCGAGTAAAATTTCAAAACATATAAGTTATTTTTAATAATAATCAGCGGCATTAATTACAATCAATTTCATTATTAATAATTTTTTCTAAATTAATTTCTAACTTTTATTGTTTTTAATATTTTTTTTATATTATTTCGTAATTTTGTTGAAAATGAAAATTTTTCTATAAACCAAATTTATTTACGCTTTTGTTTAAATTTTATTTTAAAATATTTAGATATTTATATATTTAGATTAAAATATTTAGATATTTATATTATTTAGATATTTATATTTAGATGTTTAAAATTCCGTTAATGAAGAGCCTTTCTTTTGCTGCCTCTGTGTTTTATCATCGAGAATAAATTTTATTTTTCTATTTATATATTTTTATTTTTCTGTACATAATATAACATAATATGATATAATAAAATATTTATATAATATTTATAATGTGTGACGTGACGAAATCGTCGTTATATATTGAGTTATTTGAAAAGGTTGTGCCGATTTTTAAGGAAAATTCAAAGGCAACATTTTGATGCAGTGTGTTGATGTTTATTTATTCAATCATGTGTTCTACATTTTGTTCTACAATCTTTCCATCCTTTTAGAATTTCTCAGGTTTCTTAATGAAAAAATTCACAAGGTGGTTTTTTTATGTCGACCAAAGGGTTGAAATTCTTGTCACTAAGAGAATTTTGCAAAGACTGGAATTAGTGAAATTCTGAAGGTGCAATGTCTGGTGAATATGGCAGGTAGGACACCACATCCCAGGCAAGCTCCAATAATTTTTGTTGAGTAGTTAAATAGACATGAGGTCTGTCATTATCCTGATGGAATATGAGGCCCTTCCTATTAGCTAATTCTGGACAATCGCTATCTTTTCGCTTCGTCCAGTTACGAGCAGTATCTGAATTTATCGATTGGTCGTTTGGCTCATAATACAAGATTCCTTTCCAATCCCACTAGACATAGAGCGTGACTTTCTTCGGATGGAAACCGGCTTTGGGGGTAGTTAATGGTGGTTTATTTCGCTTACTTTAGGACTTTTTTCGCTCAATATTGATTGTTGTAAACGATACATTTTTCATTGCCCGTCATTAATTGCTTCAAAAACGGTGCGTTTTTGTTGCGTTTGTACAGCGAGTCACAGATAGAGATGCGATCCATTAAATGTTTCTCGATCAAATGGTGCGGAACTCATACATCGTAGCGATTTACGTAATCAAGTTTTACTAAATGTTCGTAGACAGTGGTTTTCGATATTTTTAGTATCTCTATTAATTCACGTGTCATGTAGCGCCGGTTATTCTCGATCAGTTGATTTTGTGATTTTGATTTGGCCATCATCAGTGGTGGAATGTGTACCCGAGCGTTTTTAGCCTTTAAAATCGAGATCACCTTTCCGATAATAGAAAAGCATTAAGTGTCTAAAAGCAATTTATTTGAAGCAACTTTTTTCTAAAGATGCGTTATCGCCTGTAAGAATGTGTACACAAATCACAATATGTTCTCAATAACTTTGACATATTCAGACATGTTCCAATTCCATCTAGTCTACTATTAATCGGCACGAACTTTCCAGACAACCAATACATTACTGCTGAATATTTTGAATTTTACTTGTGGATAATATGATTTAAAAGCTTGTAATATGATTTGTAAATAGTACTTTTAAAGTAAATAACATTAGTAAGAAAATAAAATAGGAAATGTCACAAAATAGCTTTATTCAGAAAATTAACTTTCAATATTACTAATATACTTAACGCTATCTCACGATTTTAGATATTATGATAAATTGTATTTAATAGTTCTTTAGTCATAACTAGGACTATAGGACTATTAAATACAATTTTAAAAATGTGCTATAAAATGAAAAATCACAAAAAGAATGGGCATCTCTTCTCTTTAAATAATAACTTACTTAATATTTTATTTATTTTTGAATACAAGAAAATAAATATTTTGTGTTGCCTAATCCTTTAGTGAAAATCGTTTTTATAGAACGTAATTATGAAAAAAAAATATAAACGAATGCTAAAATTGGTAAAATATAGTACAAAATATAGAAAATATGTTTGTATTATGAATACTAATATTTTGTAACTCCATTTTTATTTTGCAGAATTTTAAAATATTTCGATTTATGCTTTTTCATCTTTTTATATTATTCTTTAATAATTTTCAATTTTAATTTTTCTACTCCCTTAAATTGTTGTCTTTCTTCACACGTGACTAAATATGTCCATATATTTTCTGTCATACTTGCGTGAATGAATATATTATCGTGTTGAGAAAGCCAATTTTTTCATATAATGTGAGCAACATGTTCTTGCAATTATTCATCAATTAAATTTACATATCTTTGGCTATTTTTTCGATTTATTATCTGTTTTGTCTACTTCCGATCAATTAAATTTACATATCTTTGGTTATTTTTTTCGACTTATTATCTGTTTTGTCTACTTCCGATCCGTATCATTTCTTCCTCCATTCATTTAAGGTTTAAAATTATATATAAAAATTTTATCATGGCAAGCGCTTGAATACTTTTGTGACCTATTGTAAATGTATTTTTTCTATGCTTAGATGTTAAATGGAAGCGATGTTTTAATTTTTGGTGTTCCAAATGTTCGTGTTATATGAAATGCATTTTATCTCTTTTTAATTTGTCAAAATAATTATTTTAACAATTTTTTCTGTTGTCTTTATGAATTAGGATCTTTTTGCATGAGCAAATTATTTATATAGATTGTTTCTCAAGTTTTGTCAATGTTTGAGATTATTTAGTTATTCTTCTATTTTCGTTTTATTTTAAGATAATTATTTTTCGATAAATTTTGATTTATATTAAGAATTATAATTATTTCGATTTATACTGAGAATTAGTATTTATACTAAAAAGTACTTTCAATTTGTAGAAGTTTGACTATTTTGGATATATATGGAGTATTTTTTTAGATTTCATTAGTTTTGTTCTTATTTCTAACTCCTTGATTTATAGTAAGTTGGAATACAATTATTTACAATACTGCAAATACATACTAAAAGCAGTTAATAAAAAATTTAAGCGTGTTATTATTTTGCCCTGATTTCAGCCTTTTCTTTGCTATTCTTTTCATAACTTCTTCGAAATATGTATGTATTACGAATTATAAACTATGAGTAATTTTCTCTATGATTACATATAATGGATAATACATAGGAAATGTTCAATGAGCTATATTATTCAGCCATATAATGTGATAACTACATATTAATAACGATATAAAATTTTTATATTTTAAATAGAAAAATTTATTATACTTTATAGTAGAAGTTTTGTAGGCAGTACTATTGTGCAGTAGCCAGGGTTTTTAAGACGACCCTCACAAACTGTATATATATATATATATTCGGCGATACAATTTATACAATTTATACAAACGAGATAACTTCAACTGAATAACTCAACTGTACAACTCAACTGTGATTTCTCAATTATAATTTCTCAATTCAATTCAACTAAATATTTTTTTATTCAACTCTATTTATTATCACCTCAATTCAACTATGATTTCTTAATTCAAATCAACTGTTCGAATTACTTGACCTTATACTAATTTCTGTTTTCTTTCTAACTCACTTTTTTTTTTATATTGTTACATTCCTCATTCTTTTCAGACCCAATGACAAGATTTTCCCAGCATCTGGGTTTTTTCCGCTACTTGTCCCTTATAATAAAACTAATCTAGTAGACTAAAGTTAAACATAGGACTAAGTTCCAATATTACGTTATTACATTATTTATATTATATCACTTATATCTATATATCTATATAATTATTAATTTACAGATCAGAAGAACAATCAATGCAATGAAAAAATACCTCAATTAGATCCTATTGAAACATATAATTTATTAAATGTACATAATAATTATATAAATTTCGATATTCCTTACTATGGATGGAAACTGTTTTTTGATGAAGGTAAAAACATTTTTTATATCTATGAATTTTATTTATTATTACTTATTATTAATAATGTACTGAATAGTGATGGTAATAGTTGTATAAAAATAATTTATAAGTAGGTTCTAGTGTTGAAAAAAAGTTTTGTTTTAGATTATAAAAATGATTCTGATACTGTTAAAAAAATTCAAATAATAATAAGTTTTATACGTAGATATCAGCGATTATTAATGTTACTTTCGTTAGAAAATTTAGAAAATGGAGTAGTTTTTATTATTGACATATATGAATTATACAATGATAAAATTTTTTTAAATGAGTGGCCGAATTTTAAGAAAGATATATATGAAAATCCATTGCATACTTTAAATTGTTTTAAATTAGCTGTGCACCAGGTATGCTCGTAATATTTTTTTTCATAATATTATATACTTATTTAAGAAATATTAAGTTTTGTATTTTTAGCAAATCTTAAATACAATACTACAAGAAAACTTGAGCTCTATAAATATAATAACTACACTCTCTACTGTTAGAATAAAAATATTAAATCATGAACCAATTATATCTTTGCAAGATTTGAAAGCAAATTCTTATGGTATGTGTACAATATAAATATTGAGTATAATTAATTATAAATATATCTGTAAATAATTCTTGTCTTTACTTAATTTTCTTAATAGGAAGATTAGTATCGATTAGGGGCTGTGTAATAAGAGTAGGCCACATAAAACATCTTGCACAATGGATTGTATTTGCTTGTCGTAAATGTAATTTACAGAAAATAATGAAACAATCGTTAGGAGTTTACACAATTCCAAAAAAATGTGATACATGTGGTACATCTAAATTTCGTGCAATGTTGGATTCACCGTTGGTGAAAAGTATCCTTTTCCAAACGATTAAGATACAAGAACACTCAAATAATGATCAGGTTTTTATTTTTATTACAAATAAAAGATAATCTTTATGTTATGCAAGTATGTGTACGCATACATGCATGTAAATGGATAATTATTAGGAATGTGGCGACTTCACTGATTTCAATGATCTTGAGATACATATATTATCAGAATGTATTTATACATCTTACTACTGTTGATCCTCACCATTGCTTTTTTGTGATATTCACAAAAAACTACAGCGATATTTCCGGAAACATATTATCTCTAGAAATTTTGAAGGTATATAGAAGCAATGTTTATTAATAGGATATTTAGCGACTAATAAAGTTAAAATTTTGTGAGAAAATTTGGAAGTAAAAGGTATACGAGGAAATTATTCGGAATAGAGACGATTTGATATGTGTCAATTTAAAATAATCTAATCCAATCTAATTCATATCTAATCCATAATAAAATGAAGTATAAAAAATATAATAGTATTGAAAAGTAATTTTTATGTATATCTTTCATTTATGTAAGCTGTTAGTCGCCTCACGACCTACTTCAAATACTAATTTAAAAAGTTTAAGGTAGATATATCTCCGACGAAACCCAGGTGGATATATTGCATTTATTTTAAAATAATTCACAAAAATAAACAATTCTTAATGAACAAGTTATCAGATTCAAGAAAATTGTTTTTAAAATCGGTGAAGTCATTCCTTATTCCCAATAATTATCATAAAACGAGAATTTCAACTCATTTTATGAAATTCGATTTATATACAGTGTACATTTATAATACACAGAGTATTTCAGCGAGAATTAATATTTCATTATCTATTTTTGGAGATATGAAAAAACTTTATTCGCAACATTGTTCAATATAAAGAGAATTATAATGTGGCAGTACCTACTAATCTTAATTTTAAGTTGAAGAATTTTGGAAGGTCATTTCTATTTTTTAAACGAAATTATATATTAAATTTTATTTTTATTGGAATTATTACAAGTTCTTTTAATATATTAACTGATGTAGTTTTATAGCCTTTGTGAAAACATATTAACCTATATATGTATATAAAAAAAAACTATTAGTTTAGAAGATATTTTAATTTTAATTCTGTAAATTCTAACAACAGATGTGTACGAAAGTATCTGCACATTTGATGAAAAATTATCAATATAGTTTTATCAAAACTGTTACAATTTCATTACAAAAAAGTCATAGTAGTTTTATTTTTATTTTTATAGCCACTTTATAGTAGCTTCAAGTAAGAACATTTTTTGTCGAATATTGTAAAAATTAAAATGCAAAACATAAAGTATTTTTATTTTACCATGATCTTGAAGATTGAAGTCTCCACGTCTTTTAAAACTTGTTGTACGATTTTTTCTTGCCATTTAATTATACTGCAAACATAAGGATTAAATGATAAAATGTTAGGATTTTTTGAATTTTTATTGTTTAATTCTGACATTCAAGGTTTAATAAAATGACGAAAAAAATTGTACAGTAAGTTTTAAGAGAGAACTTCGATCTTTGAAATAATGGTAAATTTAATTGTGAAAATAAATTTTCAGTGATCTCAGAAACGTCTAAATTTTTACAATTTTCGAAAATATTATTGCTTTTTCACCTGCTACATGATATCATCTTCGTAAACAAAAAAATAAAATAGAGATTTCACAGTTTAAAAAATGAAGCCAACTGGATTGTTGTACGATTTTGCTTCACGAAATTTAAAATATTATTAATTTTTCATCAAACGTGCGAATACTTTTGCTCTGTATAAATGACAAAAAATGCGGAGATAATATTCTTGTGTTTATATTCCTTACCTTTCTTGCATATAAAATTAAAATATCTTCTAAACTAATAATTTTTCGATATAGATAGGTTAATACTTTTTTTATAAAGATTATAGATCTGTATCGATTAATGTATAAAAAAATATATGATTTCATCTAAACAAATAAAGGTGATTTTGAAATCTTCGAAACTCTTCTATCTATAA
Organism: Lepidotrigona ventralis hoosana; assembly: GCA_002806875.1. Lineage (NCBI taxonomy): Eukaryota > Metazoa > Arthropoda > Insecta > Hymenoptera > Apidae > Lepidotrigona > Lepidotrigona ventralis. The sequence continues at coordinate 40,015 of NIPQ01015612.1, forward strand.
AACTATATATAAAAATAACGGAGTGATGATTTTTTTTTTAAATACAGTTTTCCATTTGGAGAAAATATAAGTTGTCTTATAACATATAAATATAATAATATTTATAATTATAATAATATTATAATATATAATTTATTTAGTATAAAATTGCAATAAGATTTACAAATATGTTAACTATTTTAAAATCATAATCATATTTAAAATTACATATTTAAAATTTATATAAGCATAGCATGTTTATATTTTATAATCAAATATAATAAAAATAATAATTATAATAATTAAATTATATAATTTAATTGTTATAATTAAAAAATAATATATTATTGGAGAAAAAACAAAAAATTATTTTTCAAAATTATTTCAAACAAAAGTTGAATGGCGCCAAGGAATGTATGAATTATTATATTTCATAATAAGAGTAATTTTAAAGAAAAAATAATTGAGTAAAAGTAAGAAATTGAGAAAACTAAGTAATTAAGAAAAAATAAAGTAATTTTGTCGGTAATAATACATTTTATCTTATTACAAAGTATAAATAAAACTTTATATTTGTATTATATGAACTTATCGAAGGATAAATGATTTATTAACTAAAATTCGTATATAGAAATCCAGTGATTTTCCTTCTTTGTTAGTAATTCTTCATTCATACATGAGAATTCAAGTTTAAATAAGTGAATTTAGTAAGAGTTCATTTAATCGAGTATTAACTAAAATTTGGTTCAAATAAATAGAATATAAATGAAGTTCTATTGTAATAATTAGGACAACAAAAATAAATTTCTAGATTGAATGTCTACTGATCTAATCCAATAGTGATATTCGTGATATATATATAATTTTCTTACATTCTTATTATTTTATAACTAGTGCTAGATGATATACATATGTATTTTCAATTAAGCTTGAAATTCTATTTTCTAGAGAAATAAATTTCACAAGATAAAAAGTTATTTTATGTCTTATGACTTATTATATGATTTATATTGATTTATTGTAAGTCATAAAATGATTGTATGGATTAGACAGTAAGATGGCAGGTGCTTCAATAATTAACAATTTCTCACGGTTATAGAAAAAGTAGTTATGTATATTGTATAATATAAAAAAACGTATTATATCTATTAATAATATCATATTATTATTATTATTTATATTATATTAGTATTATGTTTATGTATTATAGCAATATACAAAGTTTACATAAAGTTGTGTCCTTTTGTCATCACTCTTTAAATATGCAGAATAATTATTGAAGTTATTCAAGTAAATGTTATTCAACTAAATTTTATAAAAACTATCTAAAAGAAAAGGAAAGAATACTCTACTCCTAAAAAAAAAGTTAAATGATTTTCTTTGATATCCTAATAGTCACTGTAGAAAAATTTCACTGAATGTTAACTTCAGAGAAATTCCGATGATCTTGATTTTCACACATTTATGTCGTTAAGAATACTCTTCTGAGTAACCAAGAGATTTTAACCATCGCTTGTAATGCCTTAAATTATTAATTGTTAATTATTAAAAATAAGACACTCTTCAAACAAATATCTTAGACTTATATTTTGATAACATATTGCTAAGTTCTTTGAAACTCTTGTTTATTTGTAGAGACCAAATTTAGTTAATTATTTTAGATTATAAATATCTTATCTATATCGATGATTTTTAAATATGTTGCAGAACTCAACATTTTAAACAATTTTTTCCTATAGAGAAAGTATAATAGTCTGTTTTTCTTGTTAGAGATATTAGCGAATATATCGTTATAAAAACGAAAGGGTGATGTATGTATATAGGTTTTCTTATATTAAAACCTATATATGTATATTGTTAGAGAGCAAAAAAAAACGAACATATTTCTTGTTAGAGAGCAAAAAAAACGAAATAGCGATATATGTATATAAGTATACGTATATGCGTATACAATTGTATATGTGAAGCTGTAAAAAACCATCGTTGAAATTTTTCATTTAACAAATTTTTTATTTAATAATAATCACTAAATATTACATATCAACATTATTATAAAATGAATCTTTTTTAGATGTTCTATATATTAGAATCAGTAGCTTTGTAAACAAGTAACGATTGTAATTTCTTGGGAATTATTCAGGAGAGTTTTTGACAATATATATGAAAAGTCATCCTGTTTTCCTTCTTGAGTTAAATAAAAAATAAATTAATATCTTTTATGATTAAATTAATTAATATCTCCTAATAATTTACGTGTTATGAGCACACTGTATATTTATGTATAACATAACATACAAATGAAATTAGCATTTATCGTCGAATTGTTTCATGTAAATATATTTATAATATATCTTATATTTTTATTCAAATGCAAAACGACATCTTTTAAAAACAATCATAATAATTCATTATAATTTGAGTTATATAAAAAAATTGATTCCGTAGTATTGTATTGATTTTTGTGTATTTATATTGACAATGTGCAATAAAAGAAATTATTTTGATTAAATAATGATAAATATTAAGAACTGTAAAAAATGAGTTGATTTATAATTATCTATAAATTATCATAGTGTCTTATAGCTTATCTTACTTATTGTTAGTATAATAATATGTCTTATACACATTTTTTTCTATACAGAATAATAAAGGAAGTATGCCTAGAATGGTTGATATTGAATTAATGGATAACTTAGTCAATACTTGCATGCCTGGAGATGATATTACTTTAACAGGAATTATAAAGGTAAAGTATTCCTTAGCTGGTAAATTATAATAAAGTTTAAGTATTAATTTATAAGTATTAATTTATATTTATAATTTATATTGATTTTTCAACAAATTTTGGCTATATACATAATTATACAAAATTTTGTGTTGCATTTTTTTTTTCGCAATATATTTAACTTTGTTTTACCTCAGATATTATTATATTATTTTTTTAAATTAAAATATTCAATTTTTGAGATTTTAAATCTCAATCTATTCTATATTATACGTGACTAATTGAAGAATACTTTTTAAAAAAGCATAAAAGTTATCCAACTTTAAACTACTTCGTAAAATTTAATTATTTTTAATGCTAAGTGTAATTAAGAATATAATAACCTGAATGTATAAAAAATTTTTCATTTTTAGCGTTAATATGGAAGTTGATATTGAATAAATGAAAATGTCCTGCAATGCGATTGACTTTAAAATGTATAGTACTCTGAATATAATTTCACAAATTTTTATTTCAGTTTTAAGGCTGAATTTTTTCGAATTATTTGTTAAAAATCTTTGAACATCAAGCCGTTTGAAGATCGCGAATACACTATATAATTTAATCACAACTCGTTCTTATAATCGCTCTACAAAATTTTGATTTTCTCTTTTTGCTTTTGCTTTTAAGGATTGATTTTAGTCTGTTTTTCTTTCTAAACAGCGCACACGCTAGCAATTTACAGATGCAAACTAGCCAACAAACATCAGCAAATATTAATGAAATTAAAATTTGTAAAAAAGAAAACTATATTTGTTTTAGAGAAAATTAAATTATTTAAATTTAAAACAAATACTATAAGTGCTAATACTGTTTGTTTCTAAAAAATATATTTTTCATATATTTTTCTAAAAATAAAATGAAAATTGATGTTTTTTATAAGTACTTTTTTAATTAAGTATTTCAGTGTTTTTTATAAGTATTTTTCAGTTGGTAAGGATGTTGAATTTATTAATACTATTATTTTTTAGTATTATTGATAACTACTTGTAATAGAAAATTTTATTTGCATTGTATATTACTATCTCTCTATTACCGTGTAAAACATTTTTTGGTAAGAAAACAAAGTTTTTACAGGAACTCATCAATTAATTTAATAGCCTCGTCTTTATAGTCCATAGAATTTAAAAATTCTATATTGTTTGATCAAACAAAAGTAAAAGTTCGTTTTTAGAAAAGAGAGAATTTAGGAGTAAAAAGTCGGAAATGAGGAAATTTGTACGATATTTTGTTTCTTGTTAATTTGTCTATTGTAATATATGAGAAACCAATGGAAAGAAGTTATCTTAATCGAAATTCAGTCAATTAGTTGGTAATTATATTTTATTATGTATGTTAAATTTTATCTTTCTCAGACAAATAATAACAGTTTTAATTTTTGTTAATTTATATACCTTTATTTGTTGCATGTAAAGGATATTTCACTTAATGAATATCTTAAATATTTCATTTATTTTTCATAATAAGAAAATAGAGGAATAAAATAGAAGAATAAAATAACAATATGATTCAAAAAAATAAATATGACAAGTAAAAAATTTTTTGAAAGAAATTTTTTTTCTTAAGATTTTAAGATAAAAATCTTTTGTAAATGGGATTTTTTTGGTTATTACGATATAATAATTAAGGACAAGGCAATTTGAATGATCTATAATATTTTCAGGTATGGCTCGGTATGGGAAATTTATAAAAGTAGAATAATTGATGCAAATAGTGAAATAATCGGAACAAAATAATTACTGAAGGAAAATTTAAAATTACGAAAGTTAAAAATACGAAATATGAACAGCTATTTAAAATTTAATTAATTAATTTGTCTTAATTTTGTAATTTTTTGGCGTCTCACAGATATAATTTTTTAAAATAAAATTAAAGGGTTAAATGAGCTCAGTATAACCGTAACTCGTTGATCCTTGTACATTGTATATTATATGGTGTACATGAGAAACAGTTTGAATACAGTTTTAGTATATTATACAGAATAGTTTGTGTAATTTAATTATTTCTAATTTCTAAGGTATGCATGTTGTATACAAAAATTGCATAATTTGGAGGAGTACATTATGTAATGTATATATTTTTCATGATCATTTCTATTTTTTAATATTATTTTTTTAAATAATTAACATATTAATTACTGTAAATTAGCAAAAAATAATCTCTAAAAGAATCTGACAGTTATATGTAAAAAAAATTTGTTCAAAATGTAGTGTTTTATAATACATGTAAAAATCATCGAAATTAATGAATTCACTTTCCAATTACTTTATTTTCATTTATATTTTTGATTTGAGCAGAAGTAACATTCAGTATCTTCGCAAAGCGAATAGAAAGAAAATTTATCATTTACTGATGTATATTTTTAATCAAATAAATTAATAATTAGGGGTTTCCTTTTCTACTTTTTCGTGTTTATAAATTAAAATATGAGTTGACATATCGTGGCTCATAGATGAAATTCACTTAAACTTATCCGTATTAAATATGTAAAAAATATCAAAACAGAGATATTTATCCAATATATTTATTATAAACAAATTATTATACATAATTATTGTAAAAATGCAATTATGTATATTATTATAATGCTAAAATATTTATTATTATACATAAATATTCCGAAAATTAAGACGAGTTGTTACATTTGCATTATGATTATCTATAATAGGAAATAGTTGCTCAGAATTATGTATGTCTCTAACTACAAAAATCACTAAAATTGGTGAAATGAATCATGTTCTATAATTATCTAAGATTTATAAAAGTTTTTAATAAAACGTTATTGTTAAAATATAATAAATTCTATTTGAAATTAAATTTAAATATAATACTTCAGAAGATCATGAACGAAAAAATTATAACATTGTTCAGAAGTTATAATTATAACCAATATATCAGTATAATACTTCAGAAGATCATACGAGAATATTATAACATTGTTTTTAATTCCTAATTTCTTCTATCTAGATAAATGTAATTATTTTAAATTATATTAAAATTATCATATTGAAAACAATTTTCTTTAACATTATCTATTTAAATAGATTCCTTTAAAGGAATCTTAATAATTTCCACAGTTCTAAAAATATGACTTAAAAAACCAACAAAATATGTATTTTTATACATATCTAAACATTTCTTTCATATTATTAAATATTTTAAATTCTAGCTTTTGAGATGATTCATTTATATAATGTTTTATTAATATATTATAATATATAGTTCACTTTTAATGTTATAATGTTATGATATACTATATTATACAGGGTACTAATAATGCTAAGCCTCGAAATAAAATTTCATTTTCTTTATATATGGAAGCTATTACAATAGTTAACAATAAACAGAGACTTCAAAATAAAAATATCGTAAATAATGAATTGACAATAAAGGATTATTTAGCAATAAAGGTATATAAATTGTTAATTTATTTTATCACAGCTTAAGTAATTTATGTCGTTATGAAATATTGTTTTATTTTATTAGGAAGTATATAACACACCAAATATTTTTTCACTTTTGGTACATTCTTTATGTCCAAGTATATATGGTCATGAAATTATTAAAGCTGGATTAATATTAAGCTTATTTGGTGGAACTGTAGAATGTTCAGAATCACGAGAAAATATTCATATCTTAATAGTTGGTGATCCTGGTCTTGGAAAGTCACAAATGTTACAAGCCTGTGCACGAATTGCTGCTAAAGGTGCAGTACATGATAATAATTTTATTATATAATTGAGTATATTTTTAAAAGATCTATAACAATATTTTTTATAGGTGTATATGTTTGTGGAAATTCAAGTACATCTTCTGGTTTGACAATAACGTTAACAAAAGAAAATAAAAGTAATAATTTTAGTCTAGAACCAGGAGCATTAGTTTTGACAGATAGAGGTTGCTGTTGCATAGATGAATTTGATAAAATGTACAAACAACATGCGGTAAAACTATTAAAATTATTTAAGTATCAAATTAATATTAATTTGAAATTGTTAAATATATTTTATATCAAATACCAAAAATATTATATTTTGTAAGAAATAATTTACTTTTTTAATACGAGATAAAATAAAAAACTACAAAAACTTTTTTAATTTTAGGTTTTATTAGAAGTTATGGAACAACAAAGTATAAGCATTGCAAAATCAGGAATAATATGTTCTCTTCCTACTAGAGCATCAATTCTTGCAGCTGCTAATCCAATTAATGGTCGATTTAATAGAAGTAAAACAGTAATGCAGAATTTAAAAATGAGTATTCCTCTCTTGTCACGTTTTGATTTAACATTTTTATTACTGGATGAACCAAATAAGGTGAATATTTAATCTTTAATAATTATACATAAATGAGTAAATATTTTTAATGAAAATTATATATAATATTATGTTTTTTTGCATATAACAGCATATAGATGATTTATTATGTAAACATGTTATGTCAATTCATGCTGATTTAAATGCAACTAACAGTATTCAAAATAGTATGTCCCAACATTTAAGTATACCACATACAGATAAACTTTCATTAAGGTAATCAAATCATATTAATCTTTTAGATTAGAGATAAATCACTTATAATATTTATTTTTCACAATCAAATTGTTTTCAGGGACAGACTGATATCTTTCATAACGGAAAATATAAATATCATTCCACAATCAATTCTCAGAAAGTACATTTCGTATGCACGACAATATGTTAAGCCAAAATTAACTAAAGAAGCAGCTATAATATTACAAAATTATTATTTAGAACTTCGAAAAAGAAATAATAAATTTAGTGGTTTATCTATCTGTAATAGACAATTAGAAGCAATGATACGATTAACAGAGGTTTAATTTTTCTAGTGTACATTTATAGTTGCAATATATATACAGAATAAGGCAGCAAAAAGAAATGTATCCAATTAATTTTGCTTGGTTTTGCATATAATCTGATGTTTTTTCGCATAAAGGATATGTAAAGGTCAACTTTGTTTTTTTAAATGGAATCATTTTTTATATGATAGATATTAAAGTTGAAAAGATTTGTAAGGTTTCTTTACATGAACCAATCAGTGCTATTTAGTGAATGCTGAGAACTCAGTAAAGATTTAAAAATTATATGATTTCATTTTAAAAAGCGAAATTGAAAATTTATTATATTCTTTGTGTGCTCATTTATTAAATATTAGATTACGTGTATTTTGAGACCAAGCAAGTTTGATGTATTTTTTTCTATTATCAATAAACATCCAACATTCAGATGATCTGTTTTGGATGCTTCATCCTGTATATTTATTTATTATTTTCCTTTTTTTAAGAAATTTCGAGAAATAAAAACTGAAATTATTATATAGGCTAGAGCAAAATTGGAATTACGTACAGAGGCAACAGAAAAAGATGCTTTGGATGTAATAGAAATTTTACAATATACATTTGAAGATAAAATTACAAATTGTCAATCCTTAAGTACAAAGAATGTAACTAATGGAAGAGTAAGTAAATTAATGTAGATTTACAATGGGAAGGAAATTATAAAATAATAATATGTATTTTCTATTTAAAGGTTAAAGAATTTATAAAAATATTAAAGAAAGAAACAGTTTCTAACAGTAATAAAATATTTTCCATGAAAAGATTAAATGAAATCGCACTGGATAATAAATTTTTAATGAGTAATTTTCCTGAATTTATTGCGAAATTAAATGAAAACGGCATTTTGCTGAAGATGGATAGTAATACGTTTAAATTTATTCCATAATAATTATATAATTATATGAAATTAACTATATACATGTTTACTATATTATGTTCCTAAAAACTTAAATAATTTATTCTGTTAATTTTAGGATATTATAATTGTAATAAACAATAATATTTTATTAAAATGGCATTTAATAAAAACGACATTTATTAGAAAATTGTTTACACAATTATAAATTGTTAGCATCATATATGATATAACGATATCATATAGTTTTTAGAATTATTTTGGGATATTATATTGTCATGTTGATATTATTGTTACATCTTATTATACATAAATTAAACAGATTTGTTAAATAAATTTTTATTAACATTATTGTTTATCGATTTTTTATACTTCAAAACAGTTAGCTTTACATGGAAGACGCCAATGTAGGTAAAGGCAGCATTTTGATTCTGGGATGTGAAAACAACCAGATCTGCGACAAGATTTTTTGGGAACATATATTTTTGATTGTGAAACACGTGGAGGAGGTATAGTGATTTTGCAAAATCTGTGTAATAAAAAATTTTTATCTTATTTTTTCATAATTAAGTATTATATACTATGATATATAACTATATAAATGTATGTATTTAAGGTTTTGTTGCTAACCAAGATATAAAATAATATATAATTAATTATTGATATCCAAATTAATAGTAATTGTTTCTAATCTGTGCCGAACGGACAAAAATAACGTAAATTTTTATTCTTTTGATATGAAAATAATTCAATTAAAGCATTGTGCTGTAATTCTGGTTAAACATCTTGCAGCACATGCAGGTGGACAATATGGAATGCATTTCGGTGGGCAAGGTCCGCACGGCACTGGCGGTGTACATATAGTAATTTTACATGGTGGTGGACATGCTATACAAATTGGTGAAACACATGGATAAGCTACACACGATGGACAAAACGGCAACTGGTACTGGATCACAGGTGGTGGATTACAAGATTGTTTGTAACATGTTAAAGAATTTCTTCCACAGGACATTGTATTTATTTTTTTTTTTTTATTTTTTGTTGTATATTATTTTTTATGATATTATAAACAAGAAATTTTGATAATGCTATTTGTACAAAATATTTAACAATTGAAGTTTATGCGAATCATTCATTTATTATATATTAAAGACATATTCAGAGAATGTAGTCAATTTTTTGGAATAAAATATTTTAGTGCTATAAATCAAATAATAAATTAATAGGGTAAAAATATGCTAAAAATATGATAAATATGTAAAAAAATTTATATTCTGCAATTCTTATAAAACTTGAATAATATTAAAATTTTTGTATTCAATTATTCAAACATAATTACTATTAAAAATGCCGTGTGATGGGCAAAATCCAAATTGTGACAGAAGACGAGAATTATTAGCTCAATTAAAATGTTTGATTAGTTCTATGGAAAAAAAGTAAGAAAATAAATTGAAATTAATGAATATAAATAAAGTTGTGAATTAAAAATTAGTGAATATTAATAATTTATTATAGGAAAGCATGTGAATGGGATGAGCCACCTTGTCCACCTCCTGTTATTTGTTCTGCACTTTGCACATCTAATGTTTTTGATTGTGTAAGTATAAAAAATTGATTTAAATGTATAAGTTGTAATCATTTAAGTAACATATATATACATATATATATATACATATATATATACATATATATATACATATATATATACATATATATATACATATATATATATACATATATACATATATATATATACATATATATATACATATATATATACATATATATATACATATATATACATATATATATATACATATATACATATATATATACATATATATATATACATATACA